>LOEQ01006891.1:59558-72761 GCA_001685075.1 Bramus lutescens | reverse complement strand
AGGCAAATCCTAGCCAGTCCCAGGATCCTATGGCCATGCATGCATTGTCAGTATTCAGGCAAATGCTTAGTCAGCCCAGGGCCCTATGGCCATATGTCATTACTTAATCTATGTGCGTGGGCTGCGTGGTTGTGTTTCTGTAAGCATGCTAAGGCTCCTTTAAAAGAGAGCTATGCCCATTCCTTACTCTTTCTACACCACTTCCCTTTTTGAGGCCGGCTTCCAAGATCCCCCTTCTTTACACCCCTATGAATAAACTTCCGTGTGGGCTTGCATATTGTGGTTTGTTCTCACCACTGCTAAACTACAACACACAGGCCAGAGGGGGACTTTAGGTATCTTCTTCAATCAGTCCTCACATTATTTGTTTATTCTTTTAGTTTTTTAAAAAATTATAATATAATTACATCATTCCTCCTTAATTTTCCTCATTCCAACCCCTTCCATGTACCTTCTTGCTCTTTCTCAAATTTATGGACTCCATTTATTGTTATACACACATACACACACACACACAGACACCGACACACAACCTACTCAGTCCCTATAATATTACCTTATGTATATGATCTCTTTATGTAAGGTCTCTCACTGAGCCTTGAGCTCATACATTCAGATAGGCTAGCTGACCAACGAGCTTCAGGAATCTGACTGTTTCTGGCTCCCCTCTACTCACCCACCCAGTGCTTTGATTACAGGTGTACAGCATTGTACCTAGCTTTATATGTGATTACTGGGGATCCAAACTCAGATTCTCATGATTGTGCAGCAATCACTTTACCCACTGAGACATCTGCCAAAGCCCTTCACAGCTGGCATTTTCTCTGGGTTCTTGAGATTGAACTCATAGCTCATGCTTGCAAGGCAAGCATTTTTACCCACTGAGACATTTATGTCTCTATGCTCTGTCCTGGATTGTCAAAGGCAGACTCTATTGAGCTTTGGCTCACTGGTCTTAAAAAAAAAAGGTCTCTCCCAATTAAAATATGCACCAAAAGCCCAGAACAGGGAACAGAAGCATTGGCAGGAAGAAAAAATTTCAAAAAAAAAATACAAGTAGTAACAATGAACTCATTCTTTGTTACAGTTAATGAGATGCAGTTATAATTGAAAAGATAAACTAATTCTCAGAATGAAAGCTACTAGCCAGTTCACAGTGTGCGTGCGTGCATGCACTGTGCACGTGGAGACCAGAGTCTTTGGTGGGTGTCTTAATCTCTCTTCACTTATTTTTTTTTAAAGACAGTGTCATTCCGTGTATATCAGACTGGCATGTTTATAGGGATCCTCCCGACTCTCCCTTTTGAGTGCTGGGATTAAAGGCTTGCTCTAGCATGCTCAGTTTACAAAATGTCACTGTATGTAGATGTTTTTAGGGTTGGTCATTTAATATTGGGTGACCAATTGATGTGCACTTCACTAGGGAAGACTATTTTTCGTGCTCTCAGCATTCCCTACGTGCTGTAGTTATTTGTGTAGGGTTGAGATCTCATGGGATTTTTGGTTCACTTTGCAATGATCAACGTCATCCTTGTTCAGCTCCTCCTTATGCAGTCACATTGGTGAGACTCTACGGGTGTAACTTCTGTTACTAGGAGACATAATCGCACAGTAAACTCCCTGATTGTCTGGCTTTTATAGTCTTTCTGCACCTCTTCTGCATTGTTCCCTGAGCCTTTAATGTGGGAGTTGTATTGCAGATGTATTCAGTGCAACTGGGCTCTGCAGCTCTGCAGTTTGATTGGTTGTGGTTTTCTGTAATGTTCTCTAACTGTTGCAAAGAGAAGTTTCCTCAATAAAGAGTGAGGATGACACTTATCTGTAAGTATAAAGATTCATTTTTAGAACGTAGTTAAGGATATGTTGGTTTAGTAAAGTGGTAATTTCTCCACGATCCATGACTTCCCTAGCCCTGGGTATTTGGCTAGGTTTCTAGTACCACAGAGATCTTTTCGAGTGGGTCTTAAATCGAATTAGAGAGCTGTTGGTTACTGCCATCTATACTACTATACCCTTAGGTTTTTAAAATTAAATGTATTCTCTGACAGTTTCATAGCTATAGACAATGTATACTTACCACACTCACTTCCACCCCCTCATCCCCTCTTCCACCCTTGCTGATCTCCTTTTCCTCCAAGGCCCCTCCCACTTTGATGTTTGTTTCCTCTTCATTTTGTGACCCATTGAATTTATTTAATCAGGGACTCACTTTTACAGTAACGCATCCAGGAGAGCAGAGTCCTCTTGGCTCTGAAAGAGTCTCATCTTCAATCTTTATTTGCTCCTGATGGGTGTCTAAACTGGTATGACCACTATGGAACTCAGTACTGGGGATACTACAAAAGCTAGAAATCGAACTAGTCATATGATCCAGCTACATGATTCATAGGCACGTAGCTCAAGGACACGCAGAGATATTTCACATCCATGCTCATTGCTGCTCTGTTCACAGTAGCTAGGAAACAGAATCTTCCTAGGTGTCCATCAACAGGTAGACAAGCACACAGTGGAATTTTATTCAGAAACTGAGTTACAACAATCCATCCATGAGGGCAGAGTCCTTCTGGCCAAATCATCTTTAGAATCCCTCCTCTTAACACTGTCACAGTGGCAATGAATAGGGCATGGCGAGCCATGTGTGGGGTACAACCTGCTGTTCCAACTGTTCTCAGGATCTCGAGACCAGCCCAAGCATTAGAGCAGACCCCATCTGAAAAAGGAAAAGAAAAAGAAGGTGGTGCAGAAGAGGAGGGGAGGGAAGAGAAGGGAAGGGGAGGAAAAGCAAAGGAAGAGATGAGAAGTGAAGCCATGAGAAGAAGAAAATAAAAAATAAATGTGGCATGAACGTGGAAGGGAACTTGAGAGTCATAACAAATCCCTGCCTCAAACTTTACCACAACTCCAATTCCAGAGGAATCAAAGTTCCACAGATGAAACATAGAGCCAGGTAATAAACCACACTTGGATGTTTTCCTCACATAAAAATTCAAAAGTGGGAAATATGTTTCTAGAGGAATAAAAGCAAAAGCCATAAAAAGTATAACTAAGTTAAACTTCCTAAAAGCATGAATAGGTTCATAAGCAGAAACATCATAAATTAATAATTAAAGATACACAAGTGGAGTGAGGGGCACAAGGAATATAACACATATCATAGAATACAAGGTCAATTCTTGGGGCTGCAGAGACAGCTCGGTGGTCAACAGCTTATACTGCTCTT
This sequence comes from Bramus lutescens, assembly GCA_001685075.1. Lineage (NCBI taxonomy): Eukaryota > Metazoa > Chordata > Mammalia > Rodentia > Cricetidae > Bramus > Bramus lutescens. Next base: position 69,541 of record LOEQ01006891.1, on the reverse strand, counting down.
GCAGAAGACTTAGGTTTCATTCTTAGCACCCACATCTGGTGACTCACAACTCAATTGTGACTCCAGCTCAAGGGGGTCTGATACTGTCTTCGGGCCTTTGTGGCAGCTGTATTCTTGTAGATGTCCTCTTGCCCCCAGAGACAAAAGTAGCTAAACAACACCACCACCACCTTGGAAACAACAAACAAACCACAAACAAGAACACCCCCCTCAACAAACAGGAGCACTGGCTGCTTGCTTTTCCAGAGGACCTGGTTTCATTTCCATTCACAGCTACCTGTAACACCAGTTTCAGGGGATCCAATGGCCTCCTCTAGCTTCTGAGAGCACCAGTCACGCACATGGTACACAGACACATATACAGGTAAAACAAACAGACAAACCAACCAAAGCAAAACAAAGCAAAGCAAAAACCCATACACATAAACTAAAACAATAATTAGAAAAGTAAGATACAAATATCTAAGTTTACATTGAAAAGGAATCCCATTCCTTAATATTAAAAAGAGCTTTAGTCAAGGGGACACCCCAGTAAACAGCTTTCAATGCAAACATGTGGGCTGAGCGTGCTCCCCAAAATCCATAGAAAAAAAGAGATGTGGCCCTTTAACTCCAGTGTGTGTGTGTGTGTGTGTGTGTGTGTGTGTGTGTAAGCAGAAATAACCAGGTCTCTGGCTTGTGGGGCTGCTCCTTTAACCTGACTGATGAGTCCCAGGCAGTGAGAGTCTTTGTCTCACAAAAGCAAGACTGCAGACCAAATGAGATGGCAAAGCAGGTAAAAGGGATTTACTACCTGTGCTTGATCCCTGGAATCCACAGGGTGGGCAGAGTGAACTGATTCCTGCAAGTTGTCTTCTGACCTCCACTTGTGCCCCATGCCATGAACACGCACATATGCAGATGAATTAAATAAACAAATAGCATAATAATAGTTACAAAAAAGCCCAAATACACCCACCCACCCAGATTGGTAGCTTTAAGGGAATGACACCCTCTGCCCCTACCCCATGTGCACACACATGAATACACACATACAACTTGTGCTCAGGATGTAGGTGAGGTAATTAACTAGCACAGCAAAGGCCTTGGGCTCTGAGCCCAGCATGGGGCTGGACAACTCCCGTGTGTGTGTGTGTGTGTGTGTGTGTGTGTGTGTGTTTGTGTCCGNTATGTGTGTGTGTGTGTGTGTGTGTGTGTGTGTGTGTTTGTGTCCGTGCTCCTTGCATAAATAAAAAAAAGATAACAACCAAAAATCACACAAAGCCTTCCAGGAAAAGACTACAGATTGTTTTTTTAAGCACAGAGGTGACAAAAATGTAAATTGAAACAAGTTAATAAAGCCTCTGATATTAGGGCTGTTTGATAACAGTGGGGACCTTTGTGGGAAACCTTTGGCATACTGTTCAGAGTCATGTTTCCTTCAGCCTCTCTGGATAACTTCACTCATAAACATTTAATTCTGGAGACAAGCTCATTGGTTTGGAAACTTCTATAGTAGATAATCCATTTGCTGCCGCCTGGGTAAGAAGCAACATGGGGGTCATTAAGTGAAGATCCTTTCAGGTGTGACATTTGTGATATTATAGAGCTATAAGAAAGGACAAGCCGGGTAGGAGCCTAGGGAGATGGCTCAATTGGTAAAAAGCTTGCCTGAGAAGAGTAAGAATCTGAGTTTGATACCCAGAACTTTTATCATAAAAGCCAAGCACGGAGGTGCATGTTTGTTGTCCTAGCTCTGTAATACTGGGGACCTGGGTACAGGTAGAGCCCTGGGGCTTGTTGGCTAATCAGCTTGGCTTAATGAGCAACCCTATCTTAAAACAACAAAACGAAACCCAAGTTAGATGGCATGTGGGGAATGACAGCTGAAATTAACCTCTGTTCTTCACAAACATGTACATACCCACACCCCCACACACATGATCTTCCCCTTCCACACACATACAAGACGGCCAGGTACAGTGATATCTGCCTGCAATCCCAGCAGTAAGGAGTCTGAGGCAGGAAGATAGTGAGTTCAAGGCCACCCTGGGCTCCACAGCAACACTATCTTAGACAAATAATCCAAAGGACAGTGGTAAGAAGTGCCAGCCTGGGATAGCTTAAAAACCCTGGGAGCTGATCATTTTAAATAGTCACATTAATGACTACAAGAAAGAAACAGAAAAAGAAAGAAGGAAAGAAGGAAGAAGGAAGGAAGGAATGAAGGACAAGAATAACAAACCAAGCCAAACTCTAAGAAATATTTATTTTCAAGGGTCCAAGGGTCACTTGAAATTTTGGAAGTTCTAGTGGAATCTCTACAGTTGCTGGGGAAATTGAGGTTCTTTCTTGAGCTTCTAGTCTTGTTAATAAAAGAATCTGAAAAGAACTCAGAAGAAAACAAAATGTCAATTTTATTAGAGCTTAAAATAAGATGCAGATCTTGTTTTGCTGTGTTTGGCTGATAACCCTGGGAGGCCTGCTCTTTTCTGAAGGGAAACAGAGAAGGGGGATGGAATGATGGTCAAGTCCAGGAAGAGTAAGAGAGAAAGTCATGCCAGCATGGGGTCAGCCACACTGCAGACAAGTACCTCATGTGAGGGAGGGAGTGTTAGAAAAAGAGTAACACCCAAAGCCTTATGGAAAGCCTGCTTGGAAAAGAGATACAAAGAAAAAAAGTTAAACTTTTTTTTTTTAGTAATTCAGAAAAGCAGACCAATTTAGGAAGCTGCAGGACCAGAGCTATATAGGAGACATCACAAAGTGTAGGGATTCTGGGAAGACAAGCACATCTTCTCACTTAGGGACAATTAGTCCTCCTGTCTCTTTAGTACGGCGTAAGGTGGATGTACCTTTTTGAGAGGTGTCCTTAGCCAGGTGATTGATGTACCCACCTGGAATGTTGGATCTCCACTAAGGCCAGAGATTCTATTCTCTGGTCTAGAAGGAAATAGTTTTCCTCTAGTTGGTTTTTAATGCTATTTTAAAACTGAAGACCTGTGTAGATGGCTCATTCAGTAAAGTACTTGTGCAAGCATGAAGACCCGAGTTTGAATCCCACAATGATGTTCATTTTATAACCCCAGGGCTGGGAGTGGAGTTAAGGTCTTACGGACTCTCTGATCAATACACCTACCCAAAATAGTGGGCTCCAGGTATAGTGAGAGATTCTAAAAAGTGGAGAGTAATAAAAGAAGATAACCAATGTTTACATCCATGTTGTCGGATAATGCTCTTGTAAATTGTAAAGATTTGTCATTCATATTAATTTAATAAGACACTGATTGGCCAGTAGTCAGGCAGAAAGATTAGGTGGGGTGATCAGACTAAGAGAGTTCTGGGAGAGGAAAGGCAAAGAGTCAGTCACCAGCCAGAGCAAAGAAAGTAAGATGAAAATGCCTAACTGGGAAAAGGTACTAAGTCACATGGATAAACATATAAAAGAATTATGGGTTAATTTAACTTGTAAGAGCTAGTTAATAATAAGCCTGAGCTAATTAATAGGTCAAACAGTTTATAATTAATATAAACCTCTGTGTGTTTCTTCAAAGCTGGACAGCTGTGAGACCAGGCAGGACAGAAGCTTTCATCTATAATTCAGCATTCATATGCGGTACACACACACATATACATAAACACACATACAAACATATACACATATACAAACATATATACACATACACATACATATAAACATACATACATATATACTCACACACATATAAACACATACACATAACACAAACATATATACATAAACACATACAAATATATATACACATATATAAACATATATACATACAAGCATATATATGCATAGATGCACATATATCCACAATACAAATATATATACACACGTGCAAACATATACACACACAAAACATATATACACACACAAACATATATAAACACATACATACACACATACAAAAATATACATACACACACATACAGCTATATACACATTCAAACACGTGAACATACACGCACATATCCACACACATACAAACATACAGTTATACAATATGCAAACATATATACACATACACACAAACATATATAAACACACATATACACACATACAAACATATACACATACACACACATACAAACATATACACACACATACAAAAATAAACACATTGACACACCAACATGAGTTCCTAGAAGTATTAAGCTAAGAAAGCTTCAGGGCTCTGAAAAAGTTAAAAATATACTACTATGTGTTAATAATTTTGATCATAAATGTTCCTCCAAAGCTCACCTGTTTCATGTGGTAAAGGCTTAGGCCCCAGTGGAGCAGGCAATGAGTCATGAGGGCTCTGACTTCAATGGATGAATCCATTGATGGGCTAATAGCTTAATGGTTAGGTAAGCATCTTAGAAGCATCAGAACCCCTCTATCTCCTCTCTCTCTCCTTCCCTTCTCCACTCTGAACCCAGCTATGAAATGGGAATTTTTAACGACCCTTGTTGTAGGACATGGCTTGGCCATGACTCTTCCTATCTTGGGCTGTGACTTCATTTAGTCATTGAAACAGTATTGGGTCCTGGCTTGGCAGGAGGCCTCGCCATTGTGAACTGGTTATCCATCTCTCTGGGGCCATGTGCCAGCTGCCTCTGGGAAAACTGGACAGGTTTTCCCAGGGAAGATGAAGAGAAGTCTAGCACTCAGCGTTTGCTCTGGGGAATAAGTAGACTGAGGCACAGTAGGAGAGGGTAGGGAGGAGGCAAGAAGGAAGAAAGGAAAGCAGGCTGCAGGATCTCTAAGGTGAGTGCCAAGGCAGGATCCCATACCACAGTGGGGAGGTCCAAGTCAAACGTCTTTATCAGAGGTCCCCAGATGAACAGACAAACACATAATACATACAGAGACACACAGAAATACACACCAGTGGAAACACACATGCACAGAAGCATATACAGACACATACACAGGTACACACCAACGTACACACACTTACAGAAGCACACAAATACACAGAGATACATAGAAACAGAAACAAAAATATACAGAAGTACAGCAGACACACAGAAATAGAAACACCAATTCGAACACATGGAAATCCACAGACAGGCATACACACAGGAACACACACACACAGGCACTGAGATAGACACATACACACAGAAACACTCAGACACAGCAGAGCAATCCACAGAGGAAACCAACACACAAAGTTACCTACCCAGTACTGAAGACAAATGTCCCCAGGGACAGACACACCCTCATAATTACACAAAGTAGCACACAAGATCAGGCAGCAGGCAGACAACCAGAAGAGAGTTTCCCACCATTGTCCTAGCCTGCAGCTGCTCTCTGCATAAGGCCCTGGTCCAGGCTGTTTTGGCACTGGGATGGATGGGGTTGGAAGTGGACACGCTCTAGGGGGCCAAGGATGTAGAATAAGAGAACCAGGAAAGAGAAGACTGTTGGGGGAGGGGACAGGCAAGGTGGGTCATTGACTAAAGTGGGTGAGAGGGAAAGGGGCAGCAGAAGAACCTTCTAGGCAGAGGAAACAGTTCATAATCCTCTGCATTCCATTCTTCCTGTGCTGACCCCTACTCAGGCCAAGTAGAAACAGTGGTCCCACCCCTCTAGATATCTGCAGCCCCCTCCTTCAAGACCAGCATGGTTATTTTCTTTTCCAAAGATGGGAATCAATGGGTTTAGAGAAGCCGTGTCAGCATTCAAAATCACACAACATAAAGATTTATGTGGGAATGAGCTGATCTTTAACAGAAATCTCTCTAGGGACAGAGAACCACCTCACACCCACCCCATGCTAGTTCCTGTAGTGAAGAGGAATCTTGGTCGGCAAAGGTCATGCCAGGGAGAACATGTGTGGGAAAAGCTCTGTGATCAGCCTTCAGTCCTCCTGGCTGCTATGTTGGGCTTTAGCCATACCCCTGTACTCTACCCCCATCCTTACAGAGGGCCTTAGGGACAGGCAGAAAGAGTGGGTGATGGAGCATGGCAGGGGCCTAGTAAAGACCTGATGGAAAGGGTTAATCCTGCAAGCAGATCTCAGGCCAGGAGGCTCTAGTTTGTAGGATTTTCACAGTTGTTACCGGAACAAATGCTCACAAACCTGCCAGAGTGATGGTATATGTTTGTAATCTCAGCTGTTCCCACACGTGCATGTGGCTGAGTAGCAGAATTGCCAGTTGAAGATGAGATTATTCTTTATTATATTTACTTCTATGTGCTGCGGCACTCATGTGGGAGGTCAGAGGTCAACTTGTGTGACTCCATTCTTTTCCACCATGTGGGTCCCAGCATTGAACTCGATTTATTAGCTGGGCAGCAATCACCTTTATCCAGTGATACATCTCACTGGCCCAACTATTTTTTATTTTTAAGATGTGGTCTCATGTAGTTAAGCCTGGTCTTAAACTCACAATGGTGCCTAGAAGATGGTCTTAAACTCCTGATCTTCCTGATTCTACCCCCTGAGTGCTATTATGACAAGTGTATGCCACTACAACTGGCCTGAAAATGACATTTACAAAAGGTCCAGGGGTCAGGCATATGTAGTGCCTGTTATTCCAGCACTTGGAAGGTGGAGGCAGAAGACTCATGACTTTGAGGTCAGCTTGGCCTATATAGAGAAACGCTGTCTTGAGAAGAAGAAAGGAAAAAAAAACAAAGAGAGAAAGAAAAGAAAAAAAACTAGGAGGGAGCAAGGCTCTAGGTTCTATTCCTAGTAGCTCTGGGTTCTATCTCTAGCAACACACACACACACACACACACACACACACACAAGCCCCAGGTATACCTATAATCCTAGCACAGCCTAGACTATATACTTCCCCTCCATCAACAAAAGAAGAAAATAAAGTGATCAAAAACCTGTTGAGTAAAGTAACACATGGGCTGGGGAGATGGCCCTGTGGTTAAAGCACTTGATGTACACAGTATGAGGACCTGAGTTCAGATCTCCAGAGCCAGCGTATGATACCCACCTGCAACTCCAGTTCTGGAAGGTGGAGATGGGATCCTCAGAGCAAGTTAGCTAGCAAGGCTAGCCACATTGGCCAACTCTGGGTGTTAAGAGACCCTGCCTCAATGAATAAGGTGGAAGAATGAGCAAAGATATTTCTGACATCAACTTTGGCCTTCCACATGCACACACACTCATGCACAGGCACTCACACACAGTACATGCCCACACATGCAAAAAATATGTGCACACCCATATACAGACAAAAAAAAATAGAAAAATAAAGCAACAGCATGTGTTTTTACTGTGTTGGAGAGCAGCTTACTTGCTTCACTTAAGTCCAAGTATGTACAAGAAGATACCACAGTGGGGGCTCAGAGTCTGCTCTGGGTTCCAATATTCAGCAGGCATCTCTGGAACTCAGGTTCATGCCTGCAAGCAATACTGTAAGGACCCTGTGGTGACTCCAGGTCCCAGATGGTCATCACCCTTCTCAAGGTCCTTTATTTAATGCCACGTGTAATCTTGTTTCTCACAGGAAGCAACATAATTAGGGGCTGATGAGATGGGTCAGGTAGCGAAGCACTTGCCGCTAAGTCTAATGACCTGAGTTTCAGTCCCTGGAACCCACATGGTGGAAGAAAGTTCTCAGAACTGACACTTGCAAGCTGCCTTCTGACCCCCATATATAGACTGTGCCCCCACAAATAAATGAATAAATATAAAAAGAAATTGAAGTATCAGTCACAGATTTTGGAAGTCATGACAATGTCACAAGCTATGGTCATCAGAGAAAGGAGCTTCAGTTGAGGAAATGCCTCTATGAGATCCAGTTCTAAAGCATTTTCTTAATTAGTGGCCAATGGGGGAGGGCCCAGCCCCTTACGAGCGGAGCAATCCCTGGACTGGTTGTTCTGGGTTCTATAAGAAAGCAGGATGAGCAAGCCATGTAGAGCAAGCCAGTAAGCAGCATCATCCTTCCATGGACTCTGCATCAGCTCCTGCCTGCAGGGTCCTGCCCTGTTTGAATTCCTGTCCTGGCTTCCTTAAATGATGAACTACAATGTAGAAGTACAGGTCAAATAAACCCTTTTCGCCCCAACTTGCTTTTGGCCTTGGTGTCTCATAACAGCAAAAGAACCCCTAACGAAGACAGTGATCATTTTTGAATTACTATTACTGTGCTTAGCCTAGACTTCATGGGTCCAGGGTCCAGCGTCAATCTATAAGCCTGGCCACAATGAGCCCAAGGTCTGGGGAAGATCAATAATACAGGTGTGTCTGCTTCAGTCCCTTAGCTGGAGGCTGTAATGTCCAATCGCAGTTATCAACTTTGGGAGAGAGACCTGTGGATATGCCTGAGTGTCCTCATTAGATGGAAGCGGGAAGACCTGTCTAGTGCTGTGGCACTGCTCCGTGGCTGGGTTCCTAGAGTATAAAAAAGAGGACGGCGAGCTAATTGCTGTTTCTTGACTGCAGATGGAGTGTGATCAGATGCCCCAGTCTCCTGCCTCCGTGACTTCCCCTCAAGGATAGACTGCACATCTTGGAACTGTTAGCCTTCCTTCCTAAATTGACTTTGTCAGAGTGTTTTATTGCAGCAACAGAAAAGTAATTACATAGAGGGGAAGAGGGGAGCAGCCCAGAGTTGCTTCCTGTGTCCTGTGCTCATCAGTTCCCTCTATCAGATGAGGCTCACATGGATGGGAAGATCATAAAGGGTGTGAAAGTCTGTGAGTGTTGGGGTGGGGGTGGGGCAGTAATGGGATACAGCTCAGTGGGAGAGCGCTTTCCAATTGTGTAAGAAGTTCAGGCCTGTGGAAGAATTCAAGCCTCTTTCGCCGAACCTATCAGTGCGTCTGAAAAACAGGACGCAGGTGGACATGCAAGCTAGAGCATCATAGAGATCTAGGACCGGGAAGCGGGAACCAGAAGTTGACCAGCTGAAGCAGTAGTCTTCAGGCGGTACTGGGTTAAAAGGTCAGAAATAAGGTAGTGCAGAAACCAACAGCTAGATTAGAGTAAGGCCAGGGGCCCAGAAGGGCCGGAGCTGGGGCGGGCCTGACAAAGCCGGCTTGGGGCGGGGGACCAGACCTTGGAAGCAAGCGGAAGAGCCTGAAAGCGGGTTTGGAGCGCTGTGAGGCTGTGCAGGGTAGAGTGCCAAGTGGAGTTGGGGGCGGGTCCTGGAGGCGCCGGGGTGGGGGCTGAGGGCGGGGTTTGGAAGCTCTGGGCAGCGGGTCATAGACTGGGGAGGAGCCTTGCTTCTCAAGACAGGGTCTGCTGGAGGCGGGGTCTCAGGGTACGGGGCCAGGGGCTGAGGGCGGGGTCTGGAGGCGGCCGAGGATTGTGGGGTGGGCTTTNTGGGGTGGGCTTTAGGGAGGGGCCTGGTGGTGTGGGGGCGAGGCCAGGACGTGGGTTAGGCAGTTTACGGCACAGGGGTCTTAGACCCAGCAGTTTGCGCACGCCGGGTCTGAGCGCACTGGGCCAGAGCCCACTGAAGTCACGCCCCTCCCCCGCCCAGACCACGCCCAACCCCCCACACAACTCCTCCCCGAAGCCCCCTTGGGCTCCATTTCCTCCCCTGTGGGTGGAGGCTCTGTGGCGAGCACAATCCTTCGGTCCTGCGCTGTCAGCCGCGTGTCTACGGCATCTTCGGGTTTACTGATTTCCACCCCGCTGGGCCTCTACACATCCGCTAGCACCCCAGGTAAGCGAGTGCCCCTCTTCCGGGGCGCCGGCCTAGAAGCAACCCTTGCAGCCACCTCCAGTCTCGCCTCCCAGGCCAAGACCAGCTGGACTCGGCCCCAAGGTAGGGTCAATGAGCTCCCTATCATTCCGTCCCCAAGGTGCTTCTCAGGGTTTCCCAGCAGGTCGGGGACTCGGGCTACCTTTCCAGAGAGTTTTGGGCCCCCGAGGGCGAAGGTGAAGGTGGATGTGACTGGAAAATGCGCGGGAGCGAAGAGGGGCTATCGTGGTCCCTTGTTGCGGGGAATCCGATTGTATGAACGGGCGCTGCGTCACAGGAGTGTCTGTCACTGGAGAATCGGTGCCGAGCTC
>LOEQ01006890.1:36003-49563 GCA_001685075.1 Bramus lutescens | reverse complement strand
CCAAGAATCAACTTCATTGTAATGCAAAAGCAGTCTAAGAAAATATGTGAACAAATGGTTGTGCCTCTGTTCTATTACCTCTTGATTTATGGAATATTCCTTCCTTGAATCCCCTCCCATTCATAGGAGTTCTTATTTTTCCTTAACAAATCAGTTTTGTGTGCTTAGAAAACAAGCAAACATGACTTATAAAAAGAGGTGGTGGGCCAAAATTTGCTGGCTCTAGTTTTGCACTATTCTCTCTCTAAAAATACAAAATATTCAAAATGAATTCATCTGGAGAGAGGTACAAGAAGAATTAAGTGTTGAGAAAAAGATGTTCTATGCTACACATCAATGTTCTTTAAACCAAATAAGGTATCTGAACTCTCTTTGTTTAATTCATAAAATTAATTTTAAGGCCATAGAAGGTGAAATGTTATAAGATCTATTGAGTTTATAGAAAAGATGCCAGTTATTACACATGGCCATAGAAGATAAGATGTACATATAAGTGATATGTGGGAGTTCTGTGTGTATTCTAGAGTGGGAAGAAGATAGATTATCCAACAGAATTGTAGAATAATATGATTTAGACAAACATGTTAGGCATATGTTTATGAATATATAAGTATGAAAATCACTGAACAATATGCTGGATGGTGGAATTTGGACCTTATTTTACCTTGTGCTTTTTTGTGTCCAAATATTTAAAATAAGTCATTTTTTTCAAAGTAAGCAAACCTGTTAAAATGTTAAGTGTTAGAATTTCAGCCCCTGTATTCAATTATAACTCTGAGTATATTATTCTTGTGTGTATACTTGATAATAGATATAGTCATTGAACATAGTTAAAATAGTTTTATTGAGCTGAGATTGTAGCTTAGTGTTAGAGCACTTGCCTCACAAGAAAAAGCCCTGGATTTGGTACCATACACTGTGAAAAAAAGGTAGAAAATGACCACACTTCTTTAAACAAAACATGATGATGCACATCTGTTGTCCCAGCACCCTGGAGGCTGAGACAAGAGTATCCTTAGTTGGTGCCTGAGATACATCCTAAAAAAGTATATCTATTATTAATGTTGAATGAAACTTTCAGATTTTGGCTTCCTTTAAGTAGTGAACAATGTATCTGCTTGGGAGATGTATGTATTTGTCTTATTCCTGGCATCAGTTGATGCTCAGATACTATCATTACTTATAAAATCTAAGATCCTTCAGAGGCATTTCAAGACATAAATGCATGGGTTCTGCCAGGGAGAGACTCTGAGTGCTGTATGAAGGAAGGTTTTGTTGATTAGATGGATGGTGGTTTATTGATTATAAAGGAGGGTGTTTGCAAGAAGAGTAAGGAGAAAATTATATGTAAATAAAAGTGAGAAAAATCTTTTAACAGATTTGGGTTCCAATGTTAGGTAGTCATTTACTAATTGTATGATTTTATATCTTTTTGCCTCAGAGTTCTTGCATTTCAAATGTGGATAATCCTTGCAGGATTATTGCGAAGATTAAATAGCACCAATAAAGTTATACCATCACAGGGGTTACTTATATGTGGTAACTATTTTTGTATTTTAGATTTGGTTGGTTATATATTTGTGTAGAGGGGTCAAGTAATACTCTTGCTTGGTACTGTCCTGTAGCCCTACTTAGACATTTTTGTTTGCATGATCATGTATCAAGTACTTTATTGTGTACCAAGTGCTCTGCTAGACACAAGTTTAGTGAGTAAAAGCAAATAAGCCATAAATCAGTATTAAACTGCAATTATAAGAATTACAAAGAAAGGTATAGGGGATATCGTTAAATAAGGGAAATTTGGTCTTCTAAAATGTGGTCAATGAGGACTAGCCAGATGGTCCAGTGGGTAAAGGCACTTGTCAGCAAGCCTGAATACCTGAGTTCAGTTCCCAGAACCCACATGGTAGAAAGAGCAAACTGACCCCCACAAGTTGCCCTCTGACCACCACATGCAATTGTAAGTAGTTAAGGAAAGCTTCCTTTATCAAATGAAAATTGACTGAGATCTAGAGAGTAGGAGTTAGCCTAGTTCCTGCCTAAGCATATACAAAAGCTTGATGTGAAGAAAGAGATGTGAAAAGACTGAAAGTAATTCAGTCTGGCTGAAACAAAGAAAGCAAAGAGTAATGAACATACTCGAACGAGTAGATGGCTGGCTTCTCAGATGTGGTAGTGATGAGGAATGCTGTGGTTTTTTTTTTTAAGAAGAATGGATAGTTATGATGCCCCAGGTCTTTAATAGGAGCACATTTGAATTATCATTTCTTTTGAGACAAGCACTGACTGAAGCAAGAAGACAGACTTTGGTAGGATCAGGGTCAATGTTTTCTGACAAGTCAGGAGTTACTCATACTAGTCTAGTTGGTGAAAAATTGAGTTGAACAGAAGTGAACAGATTCCAAAGAACATTTAAGAAAGAATAGACAAGATTTGGCACAAGACTGTATGACTTGGTTGATAGTGGCTGCTGATCACTGAAATGGCATACATGAACAGATAATGGGTTTTGGTAGGGGAAGATTGCCTATTTGCTTGGGCATTTGAATCAGAGTTATCTAAGGAATATTCAAGAGTAGACTTATAGGCAGGTGGTGGTGGCGCACGCCTTTAATCCCAGCACTCAGGAGGCAGAGGCAGGCNCAGGCAGATCTCTGTGAGTTCGAGGCCAGCTTGGTCTACAAGAGCTAGTTCCAGACAGGTTCCAAAGCTACAGAGAAACCCTGTCTCGAAAAACAAAAAAATAAATAAAAATAAAAAAGAGTAGACTTGTAACCTCTTTAATACAGTCTTTAAAAAACCATGACCACTGTTTTTAGGACAATACTACTCATTACATAACTTAACCAATGGAAAAAAGTATGAATTTTAAAATACCACTTTCAAATCCCACCACCCAGAAATGGTCATCTCCTTCTGTAAATGTTAGAGCTCAGATAATTGTTTTTATGAATACATAGATTTGCATAAATAAGTTTATTCAAGTGTGATCATACTATATTGCTGTTTTGAATCAAAAGCACTAAATTTATTTTTACTCTAACAGAAAGAAAATACTGATAAGAAGAGATTGCCAAACTTTAAATAAAATAATTTGTGCAACTCAATATAATTTTGCCATTCATTTTCAGGTCAAACTAAAAACTTTTATCCTAACTTACATTGAAAGTTTCTAACAAAAGTTTAATTCAGAGTTTAGTTTGCTTGGTAATTCAGTGTAGAACTAAGAATTCGAGGCTGCTACTAGAATTATTTACATTTATTGAAATTATTCCTATGTGTATTATGAATATATTATAATCTGTATACATGTGTTTAATCACAACATAATGTTAAGAGTAGCCAGCCAGGCAGGAATATATCTTTCAGTACTGCCCAAAGCACAATTGTCTGTTTTCAGTTTAAATTTAGAAGAATTGGTTGGGGCGGGTGCTAGGAAGATAGCTAAACTAGTAAACTACTTACCATGCAAGTACGAAGACCTGAGCCTATATGAAAAAGCTGGGTTTGTGATACATGCATAACTCCCAGCCCTGGGAGGCAGAGTCAGGTGAGTTGTTGGGGATTGCTAGCTAGCCAGCCTTGCCTACTTAGTGAGCTTCAGGCCTATGAGAGAGTCTTTCTCAGAAAACAAGTTATCCTGAGGAACTACACCCAAAGTGGACCTCTTGCCTCCATATGCACATACACCTACATGCATGTACACACACAAAAATAAAAATAAACGTATAAGCATATAACAGAAGGGCTAGAGAGATTCAGTGGTTAATAACACTGGCTACTCTTTCAGAAAACAGATTTGATTCCCCATACTCACATGGCTGCTCAATTGTCTGTTAATTCCAGTTCCAAGGGATCCAATGCCCTCTTCTTCCACCTATACATATGCAAACAAAAAACCCATACACACAAAATAAAATAAAAATAACAGAAGTGTCAAATTTCAAGATAGTTAGAAGGGAACAAGGAGAGTTTTATTGAATATCTGTATGTCAGGTCCCCTTGTTACACTAACTGTAGTCCTCTGTGTCCAGAGAATCATGTCGATAAGATGGGCTATTTTCATGCATGCCTGCAGTGTGAAAGCACATTAATGGATGGGAAAAAATGAAGTAAAAGCAAAAGAATAGTACTATCATAAGTAAAGTAGGGTCTAAAGTGTGAACAGGGAGTGAATATGGGCCTGGGCCTTAGAGTTATTTGAAACAATGTTGAAGTTCCTGCCTCACTGTTAACTTGTTTGGTGGTTTTGGGCTACTTACCAATTTTAGTTTATATTTCCTCATCTGAAAATGCCTATACTGCAAGGCAGGGCAGTTAAAAAAAATGAGCGGAGGTAAAGAATGTTACCACTGCATAACTCATAGAAAGGTGCTCCACTCAGTAAAATAGTGGAAGTAGTGAGCCTTAAAAAAATAGGAATATAAACTGATAAAGAATATGCCAAATAAACTGATCTTTTGTTTTTATGTTTGTTTTTGTTAGAGTACTCCATCTACTATGGGCTACACATCAACATGGATATCTTCTCTCTCCCAAATTCGTGGAGCTGTCCCAACTTCCTTACCACAAGGACTCCCACTCCCTTCATTTCCTGGGCCATTATCATCATATGGAATGCCCCATGTTTGTCAGTATAATGCTGTAGGGGCCACGGGGTATCCAGTACAGTGGGTAGGAATTTCAGGAACAGCACAGCAGTCTGTAGTGGTTCCTGCCCGATCTGGGGGACTCTTCCAGCCTGGGATGAATTTGCAGGCATTTCCAGCTTCACCAATGCAGAATCCGGCATCAACCCCTCCTGGTCCTAAATGAATCCAAATAGATGCTGAAACAAGGGGAGAGGACTTTCATCAAAACACCTGTGATATTAAATTTTCTTCTTGAATTCTGCCATATTTTCTCTCATTTGAGTCCACTTTCAACTGTGTTTTTTGTTGTTCCAATGTGATATTTGGTACAGCTCATCATTCTGTAAAAATGTGTGCTTTGCACATAGAATACTGCACACAGAAATGTTTTTCACTTCAAATCCTATCCTCTTTGATACTTGATTTTTTAAAAAATACTGTTCAGAATGCTTTAATAAGCTCAGTTTGAGTGTTACCATTTCCAGGACACTTTCATGTGTTGCTGAGAATCTCTCGCCCCACTTTCTTATGCTGCTACCAGCAGTTGTATAATACTTTTCTTTAAAGTGTTTAAAAACTATGTAGATTGGTTCTCCCCAAATGTGGATGAGTTAAGACTCTCCAATTGCCAGTCTTGTGAGATTTGTCACAACTGTCTTGGGTTTACTTTTCACAGAAGGCAGTAAGTAACTGGCTACAGGAAATGTTTTGATGTATAACTTTAGTAAACTTTTGTCAAGCAGTACAGAACATGAGTGTTTTTAATGTGATTTTCTTCCCGTCATCACAGCAGTAGGAGTGAGGGGTTGTTTTAGGTGAGGCGGAGGGAAAGAAAAAAACAGAACTGTAACAGTTCCTTGAACCTACAGCTACTAGAGCTGCTTTTGGGTTCCAGTAATAACCCAAAGCAGCCATCTTTTCTCATGTGCACACTGCTTTGGTTTTGAGCATCTGAGAGGCACTGACTTGGCTTGCATTCTTTTGCTAGGTATTGCAGCTGATGTGAATCTCATTTGGGGTAATCCTTGTAGTCCTAAACAAGGAGATTCAGGTTAACACTTCTGTCAATCCATTCTTCTAAAGTGAAATGTACTTGACACATTAGGATTTGTAGCTTTTGAGACTTTTACATAAAACACTGGCTTTACAGGGTTCTAAGAAATGTAGGATACACACCATCCTGCAGTGAAATAGTACACCCTAGGATGATATTATTTAAATTGCCTTTAACCTTTTTTGATGACAGTTTTTTGGTTGTTATCATTTATTACTAGTATCTATAGTCTTAGACCATTTTAGATGTTAGATGTGTTTGTCAGCCTCTTGAAAATTTGAGAGAATTCACTGTCAAGTTGCACTTTACTGGGTTTTATCCAGTTTGAGGAGGAAAGGAGGCAGTGTCAAAATGTACGCCTTTGGTTTTTAGGAAGGTTAACTTCAGTAATCTTAAAGGCTAGTCACAGGGTTACCTAATATTCAGTCTGTGAAACCCAAATAGAATTTTTACATGCTATATTATCAGCTACTAAGTACACATGTTCAAGTGACTTAACATTCACTGAAGCTTTGAAAGTCATTTCTAATACATTTTTCTATTTAAGTATTCTCTTGGTAACCATTCCAAATTGTGTTCAATGTTTCTGTTAACAGATTTTCCTCCATATTCCTCTAAAAAACTTACCCCCATAGGCTTCCCTGGAAGCTAGAAGAACTTTTCTTTTTATTTCATACAGCACGTTGTGACAGTCAGTACACTTTTTAAGAAGTTGTCTTATATTACTTACCTAAAAGTCACACCCACCATCACATTTTTGTCACTGTTACTGGGGGCATTCTGTGAATTGCTATTGGTAAGAGCCACAGTTCCTTTTCCTAAGACATCCTCTTTTGGATGTGTCCAGATTATATGCCCCGATTCCTGAAACTCCTTCTATAGTATTGCTTTGCAAGTTGAAGTGATTTTTAGGATGTTAACGTAGTGCAGTTGCTTGCATTGCAGTGTTTTCCATGTGTACAAAACTATGCTCCTAAAACCCATAGTTCCTTAAAACTGTCTGTGTTTCATTATAAGTTGGTTTTGTATAATTATATTGAGATAAACAATCTATAAGGTGAAATACTACAGGTTTTAAGATGGGATCTTCTCTAATTGCAATCATTTTAAACCGTGTGCCCCAGAATGAAAAAAACTCCATGGGTTACATGTACAATCCCATTTACTAGTGGCTGCTCTACACAGTTATGTTCTGTGTTTTGTTAAACATCTCAGATTTACATATAATTCATCATTATTGTTTGCCTGCAGATGTTTGCAGTGCCTTGTAATATTTAAAATCTTTTCAGGTTTTGCTGGAAAGAAAAGTCATCTTCTAAAGTTTGAAGATGGGGAATAGTGTACTGCTGTCTCCATGCTGACTGCAGTATCTGGGTTAACATATATGTTACATATACATTATGTATATGTAATGTGTAGAAGTTAAAGCATACAGAAAAAGGGAGTGTGCAGAAATTAAGAAAACAATGTTATTCACTTTGCTGTGGGGTTTACTTTTTCTTATTTTTTGTTTGATTCAGATTATAGTCACTTTGATTGTAAATATTGGTTAGTTTTCTAGAGGGGGATTTGTATTATTTCTTAATTTTGCTAAGTTAGAATAGTGCTGTTTCTGTTCTTGCCTGAGTACTTTTTCTCTCCCATAAATAATGAATCAGATGATGCTCAGAAGTTCTCTTTAACAAAGAGCCTAGTACATATAACATGCCTTGTGTTCATTTATAGAAGTGCATATAATGGGCCTTCTGTTCATTTCTAGAAAGCACACAAACCTTTTCATTTTCTTTCTTGTAATCAATATAAAGGTTGTGCTTAACCACTGTCTTGTGAAGTTTTCTTGGGAGATAGTCTGTATGTCCAGCCGCTCTGTTTACTTCTCCAAGTGCACATCTGATGAGCAGCATTGTGTCTTCATGTATGGCATCATAAGCACTCCACCATGAAGCATTGCTGTTGTGTCTGTGAAGTTGGGTGTAACATCCTAAGACTGTGAAACCATTACTGGTGTATTCAGTGCAGATAAACCCTTCATATACCTTGAGCGGTCTTGAATCTAAAGTAATTTGCTGTAAGTTAACAAATAATCCTACAGCTTTTCATCTCTTCCTTGCTTCATATCAAGCATATGTTCTAATAGTTTGACTGTGAATACTTAACTGTGAAAGTTTAAAAGGCACTTCCGCTGTGATTTTTGGGTTGAGTGTAGAGTGTTTTTCTAAAGTTATAAAGGAATGTTTGTCATCTGAAGACCCCAGATTTAATTGCAGTCCAGTTACTTTTGTTTATCTACCTCGTTTTTCAGTACTGTTTTAGGTGCACAAGTAAATGTTGCCTGTGAAACTTGCTCTTTTGCTTTGATTCTTTATGTTGTTTAGATTCTCAATCTGGCTTGCCTTTTCGTCCTAGCACTCACCATGCATGTGAGATGAGAGGAACCATCATTCTGCCACCAGTCTGTGTTTAGGTGATGAGAGCCATATACCTAAGTGTTATAAAGTTAGGGGGTTTGGGGATGGAAAGCAAAGAGAGAAATCAAATTGGTGGCAATATAAGACTTAGTGGTGGGAGTTAGTTTTCAAATAAACAAATGTTTCAAATGTACTGAAGTGAGATAGTCCCAGTGCCTGAGGATGCTTTCTCATCTAGGTTTCTAAAGGGCTATGGGTTGAAATTGCTTTAACTACCACAGTGAAATACTTGACCTCCTAGGCAGTGTCCCATCTTCAAAATATTGCCTGGTATTTACAGTGTCAGTTTGTTATCTTGAAATGGCAGAATGCATTTCATTTGAATCATAGTTGGTAGTAAGGGTTTAGATAGTTGCTTATGTAATCCCTGTAGTTTATGGAGTTGACTCTCTTTGCTGTATTTTCTAAGCATTAAAAACAATACATTCCCCTTTCCCCCTTTTAAAAGAACCCAGCAAATGTTTGTAACTGGATATTTCCTGTTTCACGTGTTTACCATGTAACAGTACATTTTTAATATTAGTAAATGCTGTATTTCAGTCATTGTTTCTAAGTACATTTCTGAGGTATATTTGCCATCAATTCAGTTACCTCATGCTCTGTTTGATTAAGAAAAATCTGAGTCTTCTGAGGTGGTATGCAAGCCATTTTCTAGAATAGATTGGTTGGTTTTGTTTTTTATTTTTTGGGGGGGTTTTTTCGTAGTTTACCAGGGTCTTATTTTGCCTCCCTTTCTTTAGAAGATGTAATAGAAAGGTTTGCATGTATAGAAAAGGCTTTTGATTTGGTAACTATAATTCTAGGGTTAAAATTTTAAAACCTAATCCAGATTATAAAATGAAAACACTCAAACATAGTAAAAAAAATTCTTGTAAGTAAAATTAGTATGCAGTTTGTATGGAGCCATACTCTCAGGCCACCCTGGAAATAGTCTTCTTTTTGTGTNTTCTTGTAAGTAAAATTAGTATGCAGTTTGTATGGAGCCATACTCTCAGGCCACCCTGGAAATAGTCTTCTTTTTGTGTGTATGAAGAATAAATTCAAACATTGATTCAGGGACCTTGATGACTAACATAAATGGGCCCAAATCTTTTCCACTGAGATGATTGAAAGAGTGTACAGATCAACAGCTCAGATTCTGGAAGGTTTTCTCTGAAGTAAAACAATGCAGACTGTTACAAAGCCAGAAGTCAGGCAAGAGGGCAAGGGAAGGACTAAGCTCTGAAGGGACAATGCTCTAAAATGCACACTAGTCACCCTTCTAGCTTTCTTACATTGTATTTCTTTCAATATAATTTAAGATTGAGATTTGTAGCCCAGAACCCTCAGCAGATACAGTGGATATAGTGATTGATCAGAAAGTGCAGTTGAAGGTCTGTCATGCTCAGTCACTTAAAGCTATAATTTGTTTAATACAAATATTAAGCATGTAGACCTAATGCAGCATGGGAGCCACTCAGGAAGTTTATGCAATTAAACTTTCATGCATATTTACCATGAAGTATGTAAAATTTCAGCCAATTCTCAATACTTAACGTTTAGTTATATGTGTGAACTTTCTCAACTCGGGAATGTAGCATTATATAGAATGCTGTTCAATTTAATTTTAGCCCTTTTTAACATTACCTTTGCTTTTTTCCTTTTTTTTCTAGTAAGCCAAGTGATCTACCTTTCAGCAGTTGTCTGGTTTTGATTCTTCGAAACTGTGATTTTTATTTTAATTTTTACCCAACTGTTGTTAAGTATTTTGTTTCCTGGAATTTTGTTTTGAAACAAAAATAAAGGTTGTGTTAAATTACTATGTCACCTTATTAAAATTCTGTCAGTTACTGCAGTCATCTGGCTTAAATTGGTCCTTTATCAAATATAATTTAGCAGATTTATGAAATTTTAGTCTTACAAGGCTTTGGGGTGGGGGAAACCTGTCTCAGCCATGTGGTACCTATTGATTTACATGCAATGCTAATGCTTTTTTAGTGGGCCTCCCTTCTCCACATTTGCAAATGAACAAGAGTTGTAACCTTTTGTATTAGCTAGGGTTTCTCTTTAAAAAAAAATAATAAAAACCTTTATTTTAGATACCAATCCCAGTTCTCCTTCCCTCACCTCCTCCTACCCTCCTCATCCTCTGCCCACTCCATCCCCATCCGCTCCTCAGAGGGTAAGTCAACAGTTTGTCACATAATCACATAGATGCAGGACCAAGGCCCTTCCCCCTGGATCTAGGCTAAGCAATGTGTCCCTCCATAGGGGAATGGGCTCCAAAAAGCCAGGTTATGCACTAGGGATAATAGGACTAGGGTGACGGTCACCGGGGTGTTTGACGGGAAGCCACACAATTGTCACCTATAAACAGGTTCCCTAGCTGTCAGTCCTCCCACTAGCTCGGGTCAGCTGTCTCTGTGTGTGTCCCCATCCATGATCTTGATCCCTTTGCTCATATTATCTCTCCTCCTGCTCTTCTAATTCTAATTAACACAACAGCATGGGAGCCCTAACATAGGTCTCCACTTTTTATGACAAATTTGAAGGTGGGGACAAGAGTTTTTTAAGGGTCATATGGTTAGTAAGTGGTAAAGTCTAGATCCAATCCCAGATCTGTCTGACTGCATAGTGCATATAAGTAATGATCCAAGTATATTACATAATAGCATACATAATAATTCAACTATATTGAGAGCACATTTTAATTGTTTGGATTCATATGTGCACTATTTGCGTGTCTGACATGAAACTGTCCAGCACTTGTTCCTTACAAAAGAGTATTTTCTTTGCCTTCCAACATTGCTGGGCCACCTTTAGTAAAAATACATTTGGAAACCTCCCTCCTCTTACTGACCAGTGTACAATGACTTAAGGGATTGTAAAACTGTGTCAGAGCAATCACTTGTTCACTTATTTTTATAGAAGAAATATTCCTATGCAAAGAGTCCTGTAGGAAGAGTAATAAGACCTATCAGAAATGCTGCTCTGCTCCTATGCTCCCAGGTCATCTGAAGGCAGAAGCAGGAGGATTTCTGGGCCTCTGGAGTTCTAGGCCAGCCTGGGGAAGATAGAGAAGGCCTTTTACAGAAGAAAGAAAAGAGGAAAGGGATAGAGAGGACAAAGTGAAACAAATCAAGATTAGATGACTGGTGGGGGGCAGGGTCAAGGCAGGGTTTATCTGTGTGACTGCCCTGTCTGTCCTAGAACTTGAGACCAAGCTGGCCTCATACTTAAAGAGATCTACTTGCCTCTGCTTCCCGAATGCTGGGCTTAAAGGCGTGCACCACCATCATCCAGCATCTTTTAACTTTTTTTTGAAAATACCCATTTTAGTCACTTGTACACACCTGTAATCTCAGCAGTCAGAAAACTGAGGCATGAGAGTGGTGAGTTCAAAGCCAGTCCTGGAATGGGACCTTTTATTGAATAAAATAAATAAAGGTCTCACCATGATTCATTAGCTCAGTAATTCAGAGCAAGCATGGGCAATTTGATTTTGTGAAATGAGCTAGTTATATTAAGTGATGTATAAGGACAGTTACCCTTATTTCTCATTTCCTGAATGTGCTTATTGGATATTGCTAATGTCTTGCACACTCAAATTGCCCTTGAAAAATCAAGCTTGTTAGAATAGGCCTAATTCTTATTACAGTTATTGCAGATACCTTTCTGGAGTCCCTTTAGATCTGATTTTGTGTTTCAGTTTATAAAGCTGGAGAAGTGCTTACATCTTCAGTGAGGTTGTCATCAGAATGAATAAAGGGTTTAGCATTGTGCCTACTACATATGTTTCTCAACTAATAGTCACTACTATTTAAGGGACCCCACAGATCTCTCTTAAGAGAAAAACATGACTAATCATAACCCAATTATGTTCTTCTGTTTTGTATTATGACAAAATTGCTAGCACTGGGTAGTTTGTAGATAAAACAGGTGTATATAGCTAAGAGTTTTAGAGACTCAAAGCCTCTAAGATTAGGCAAATACATCCATTCAGCCCTCTGAGAAACACACACACACACACACACACACAGCCTCTGCATTGCAGCATGGCAGGGAATGGGAAATGTCTGGGTCTTTGAAGAAGGGGCAAGTGTGTATTGGTGCCCTTGTTCTTAAAGAACTACTATAGTACACCAATGAGAAAAAGATTAATACTTCATGAAGGCAAGGTCCCCATTATCTAACTTCAGTGTGGCCTCACTATCTCCCAGTACTGCCACATTGGGAACAACTTCCAGTACAGATGCATGCCAGTAATCCTAGCATTTAGAGGGCAGAAACAAAAAAGGTCACTGCCATTTCAAGCCCAACCTGGGCTACATAGTAAAACCTTGATTCAAAACAAAACTCCTTTTAGGACTAGGCATGATGGCACAAATCTCTTTAATCCCAGCACACAGAAGGCAGATTTCTGAATTCCAGGGCAGCCAGCACTATATAGTGAGACCCTGTCTCCAAAACAAACAAACCCTTTGAGGAATACAAACCATGTCTAAACCATCAAATTCTACTTTTGAACATCATTGATGCAATGCAGAATGTATTCAGTACTTTTCAGGGGCCCAACTAGAGCATCCCAAATTTAATCTGAGGTTCAAGAATCTTTCTTCTTTAAGATTTTATTTATTTATTATGTATAGTGTTCTGACTGCATGTGTGCCTACATGCCAAGAGAGGACACCAGATCTCATCGTAGATGGCTGTGAACCACCAATGTGGTTGCTAGGAGCTGAACTCATGATCTCTGGAAGAGCAGCCAGTGCTCTTAACCTCTGAGTCATCTCTCTAGTCCCAAGGTTCAAGAGTCTTTTGTTTTGTTTCCAGACAGCATTTCTTTGTGTAACAGCCCTAGCTGTCCTGGAACTCGCTCTGTAGACCAGGCTGACCACAAATTTACAGAGATCCGCCTGCCTCTGCCTCCCAACTGCTGGGATTAAAGGTGTGCACCACCGCTGCCCAGCTAGTTCAAGAGTCTTAATGTGATATTGAATCCGGTCTAGTAAGTAATTCTAGTTAATTCCAGCATCCCTGTCTTAGTCAGTGTTCTTCTGCTGTGAAGAGATGCTGCAGCAGCTCTTCTAAAGGAGAGCCTCTCATTGGGACTTGCTTATGCTTTCAGAGGTTGAGTCCATTGTTGTCATGACAGGGAGCATGGTGGCACACAGGCAGACATGATGCTGGAGAATTTGAAGTTCTACATCTAGATCTATAGGCAACAAGAAGGGAGAGCAAGACACTGGGATTGACTTGGGCTTTTGAAACCCCAAAGCCCAATGACACCCGCAGTGACACACTTTCTCCAACAAGGCCACACCTTCTAATCCCTCTCAAGTAGTGCCATTCCCTGATGACCAAACCTTCAGATATTTGAGCCTTTGGGGGTCATTCTTATTCAAACCACCACAGACCCTCCCCCCCC
>LOEQ01006889.1:70085-92447 GCA_001685075.1 Bramus lutescens | reverse complement strand
TGTGTTGTTATTTCGGGGTATAAGCTAGCCGTGTAGGAGCTGGGCCAGACAAAAAGCAGGCCTGCGTCCCCCTATTACTACACACACATGCATAACCTGATGTTGAAAGGACACTCCTTCAGTATTGACTTGATGGTGATGGTGACAGTTCTTAAAACTTATTTAAAAATAATTATACACTCACAAGACCTTGAAAAATGTAATAGAGAGGTCTCCCTGCAAACTTCACCTTTATTTATTTTTAATAGGATTTTTTGAAGTAATCACAAGTTGTGGGGATAATTATTCTTGCTGTTGAGTGCTGGCATGTGGCAACAGGTGCATTCTAGTTCCCACAACACCTAAGACTTGAGACGTTGCTTTTGATTGATGTGTTGTGATGTCCTTTCTTTGCATTTCAAGAATATCCTGATCTCACATTATTAAAGCATATGTCAGAAAATATCACCCTTTCATGTCAGGCTTGCTTTTCTCGGTCCACCAAAACATTAACTGTTAG
Organism: Bramus lutescens; assembly: GCA_001685075.1. Lineage (NCBI taxonomy): Eukaryota > Metazoa > Chordata > Mammalia > Rodentia > Cricetidae > Bramus > Bramus lutescens. The sequence goes on along the minus strand of LOEQ01006889.1, from coordinate 91,948 downwards.
AGCCAAGGGACCATCTGCTTTGCTTTTAAACACTCTCAAAACCTGGGCAAGTATCAGGAACATGAGAGACATCCACTAAATACATGCACATAGAAGCTGGATAGAGGTACAACTTCTGTGTTGCCACAACAAAATACCAATGAAATCAACTTAAGGCAGGGAAGATTTATCGTAGCGCAAAATCTGAGGGTGTAGTCCATCACTAGGGGATGGAGGTTGGGTTGTGGCAGCAGGACATTGAGGCAGCTGGGCCCACTATGTTATCAGTTAGGGAGCAGAGAATGACGGATGAGCATGCTCGACTCACTTTTTACATTTTCATTCAGCTCTGAGCCCCAGCCCATGGGATGATGCTGCCCATGTTTACGGTATGTCTTCCTACTTCAGCTCACCTAGTCTAGATAATCATCCTACCGTCATACCCAGAGCTCTGTTTCCATGGTAATTCTAATTCCCATCAAGCTGCCAATCAAGATTGACCCCAACCCCAGTAAACAAACACAGCGAGATGATTGAACAGCGAAGGGGTGATAAAATTACCCCCATTTATTAATAATTTGCCTTCGCTGCAGCCCAGATTTGTAGGCATTCTTAATGATGCATAGTCTGTAAGGTTAAATCAAATTTATGTTTGTGGTCTTTAGTTCATAAATGAAAGGCATAACTGGAATCTGGAAGAAGCAGAGAACATTATTTTGCAAGTATGGGTTTGTATGACCTCTTTATTTTTTTAGAGGTCCTCAGTTTTGAGGTGATAAGATGGGGTAGTGGGACAAGCCTGATCAGGACCAACATGGTGGACGAAGAAAATGTACTCCTCTGATCTCTACAGGCATGTTCCCCTCGCACGCACAATAAATAAGTGTCATACAAAAGAAGTCTGAAGGAAGGATTCTTGGTGCAGATTGGGGGAGACGGTTTTTAAAAAGGAGCTCTACAATTCTTTTGCAGCTTAAAAATTATTAAAATCCAATAAAAAGCCTGTTTGTGGCTTGTTAGCTAATGTAATAGCTGGGAAGGGAAGAAGATTGCTTGCTATGAAGTCGGCTAGCTTCCCTTTCTTGTAAAAGATGTCAGAGAGCTATTTGTGTTTATTCTCAAGGTGAATTTATAATCCTTATCTACTTATCATCCCACATAGACCCGTCATCTGACTTTGAACAGGGCCCAGGAGATCAATATCAGGCTGAGCCCCGACCCCAATGAAGGATGGAGAACCATTCAAAGCAAAGAAACATGACGATTGTGGTTGCTAGCGGGTGTTGCCAGGGCCTTTTGTCTCCAGGTCGGAGCAGTTCTGGATAATCATGTAACTATCCTCACATGACTTCGAGCACAGCAAATCTGGGTTTTAAAAAAATTGATTGTTGCTTTGACTTTTTTAGAACTATTCATTTCTAAAACCCGGAACAAGACCCTGTAGTTAGAAACTTAAGTGAATCAGACAATTGGATAAATACACACACAAAGAACAGGACCCACTGGGAACTAAAACGGTTACATTTTCTAACACTATAATTTATAACTTGCATAGCTACAAAAGGGACATGAGATTCTAAATTATCCCCCCTTTTTTTTCTTTTTTAAACCACAGTACATAAGTCATGTCTTCACAGAGAAGCAAGCAAAATACTAACGTTGTTTCTTCCTTTCTAAGGAAGGTCTCTGCAAGATTGCCTGTGACCCGCTGCCCCTCGCACTGATTCGGGTATTGTGAGATGCTTGGTTAAGGGCTCTTGTCACTCCCAGCTACTCATGGGCCTTCATTTCAGTCTGTATGATCAGCGTGATGTTTTTGTGGCAACCAAGCTACCCTATCGCTGATTGCTGAGCCCCTGAACCACCCTCGGCTCTTGCAGCCTCCCAGTTAATGACAGCTATGCTGAGCTTCCTAGACTGCCCAAAGTGTCCTTGAAGGATTCTGTTGGCTGCTATTTTCCAGCCTCTGTGCTGGTGTGGGTGGACTTGCCAATTAATTGCCTGTCTTCCTATTTGCTGGTTGCTAGGCATGGGTTGGCCTCATGTCGTCTTTTTCCTCTATGGAGTTTCAGATTGGTGAGTACCAAATATTCGGGGTTCACAATGGGCTGGATTCCAGGGGGTGACTTGGAATTCTCTTGGAAAACAAGTCAAAAAGTTTCCTTCAGAAACAAGGTAATAAAACCTAGTTAGCTCGTCAAGTCAGCATTTCCAAGGCGAGGTTGTAACCATCTGGCAATAACGAAGATACTTAGAAGAGACATCCACACCTCTTTGGCTAGCAGATAGATTTGGGGTCCTGGTGTAGCCACTAATGCCAGACAGGTGAAAGAGCGTCAGAAGGTCTGAGGCTAAACTATAAACCCTCAATTTCAAATGCCCACGTAGACACTACACAAAATCCTAGCACTCTGGGGACAACACAGCATTTGCCAGCAGCTGAGGGAAGTGAGGCTCTCGACACCGACACCGACAGGATTTTCTGTGACTGCCAGAAGTTGAGCCTGGGACAACAAAGCAAGTTGTGTCAGATACCAATTCTGTGTCTGCCGGTAGATGGTTCTGGGTCCTGAAAGTGTGGCAGCAGTTTGGGGAGAGACCCACCCCTACGTTGTACCTTCTAGAAAGAAAGTGCTTTCCACTCTGGCCGAAACACTCCCTTACCAGAGCCTGTTATTTGCACAAGAGTCTCTGTATTTGCCTGATCCTTAAAATGATTTGAATCAACCATTGCAATGTAGATTGTCCAGTCTTCTTGTGGGGCTTACCAAATAACAACCCTGTAACCAAGAGAATAATCAGCAGACAGATTTTGACAGAAATGGTGGTAATGGCCTATATCATATGACGATGGGGCCTGTCAATCACCTAGGAATTATAATACATCACATTAGGAAAATCCACAGAGCACCACAGCGTATCAGGAGGACGAATGGTAGAGGATAGGCAAGGGGAACAGTGGGAGGTGCAAGAAATTCCTAGCTTTTCCTACACAAACAAGGAAAGGGGAATTCTCTTCATCACTTCTTTGTGCGGTGAACATGTGTAGTTGATTTTTTATTACTCTTTACTCTTTAAGGGGCAGAGGGGGGCACTACCCAGATCCCACATAAATACACAGAGACTTATTCTTTCTTATATATAAGTCATAGCTTGCCTTATTTCTAGCCAGCTTTTCTTAACATAAATTATCCTGTCTTTTGCCTCTAGGCTTTTATCTTTCTCTATTCTATATACCTTTCTTTACTTCTTTCTTCGTGGCTTGCCGTGTAGCTGGGTAACTCCTCTCCTTCTGCTTTTCTTCTCTTAACTTTTCTTCTCTTTTTCTCCTCCTATTTATTCTCTCTGCATGTCAGCTATGCCTGTCCTTTCTCCTTCCTAGCTATTGGCTGTTCAGCTCTTTATTAGACCAATCAGGTGTTTTAGGCAGGCAAAGTAATGCACCTTCACAGGGTTAAACAAATGAAACACATCTTTGCGTCATTAAATAAATATTCCAGAGCATAAACAAATGTAACATATCTTTAACTAATATTCTACAGCAATCATGTTACAAGTTTTGTATGGAGCATGTTCAATGGGCTGTTTTCCTAAGTGTTAATGGGGGCATGGAGGGGACAAAGACCCAGCTCCATTCACACTGCCACCCTCAACATCTTAAGTGGTTCTTTGAGTTTATTAGGGGCCTTGATTCAGGCCAAACAAGAAGTAGTGGCTTAGATGCAGAAATGAGTTTTAGAGCAGGATGTATAAAGCAAAGTTGGAGACTTTATGAGAGATTTAATAGCAGCTATAAGAGTAGGGGTTCAGGAGAAATGGAGGTGATCAGATGGAAAGACCTGTAAACATTGGTGTGGCCTTCTCTAAGCAAGAACTGCTAAGAGTAGAACATACCCAGTGTGAATACAGACTCCGCAAAGGACGGTTGCAATTAGTTACCTTAGCATTAGCATATGTAACATTTTGGTGGTCATCAAGTCACATAAAGGGTGCTCAGAATACCCCTACCCCATTTTCCCCTTTTCTCTCTTTTGATAAGTGAGACTTATAAGGTGGTTGGTTCTGGAGAGTTCTTAGGCCTTATGTGATAGATGTCATCTGCTTAACTTTTAATTTTATTTATTTTTTATTTTCAACAGAGTCTCCCTATGTCAGTGGTTCTCAACTTTCCTAATACTGAGACCTTTTAATACAGTTCCTCATGTTGTGGTAACTCCCCCATAAAATCATTTTGTTGCTACTTCATAACTGCAGTTTTGCTACCATAACGAATGTAATATAAATATTTGATATGCAGGATATATGACCTACAACCCCTATGGGGGTCATGACCCACAGGTTGAAGGTCACTGCACTATGTAGCCCTGGCTGACCTGGGACTCACTACATAGAAAGGTGGGCCTCCAACCCATAGAGGATGCCTGCCTCTTTTAACTGCAGCTATCAAGGCTGTGCTATCAGGATGTGTTTAAAGCCACAGAGACCCAGATGGAAACTTTGTTCTAGAAAATAACCTTTTGAGTTCTTTCAGTCCTGGTGCCAAAGGTCTTTACCCATCCTGAGAGATGTCAACATTACCTGGGAAAGATTGGCACAAACTGATTCTTACCCTGTTCCTTGAGCATGCCTGGCTTGGTGCTGGGTTAAGGAAAGGATGGTGGCAGATTAGTTTTTCTCTGGGGTTAACATGGAGGCAAAGCAGATGTCCCTAGAGACTTTGCCCATATTTAAGTTTACTCTAGAGCATTGCCTTGTCTCTTCAAATCGTGTTTAATCTAACCTGTTAAAAACTAGGCACTGTTGTGAAGGACTGGAAACTGAGGTAAGGACCCTCAAGGTGCCAGACTTTATGTTAGCTTTCTGTTAGTTTTAGTGGTAGCTGTCATGCGATAAATATTTGCAGTAAATGCATCTGTGAAGGTTCCAAATTAGTATGTGTTTTCTTCCCTGGTGGTAGTGCCTCGTCTAAGGCTCTCCTAGAGATACTGTGGACTGTAGATCTGAAATCTACGTTTTTAAAAAATTAAAGTATGGTTGCATTTTCTCCCCCCCTCCTTTTCTTCCCTCCTATCCTTCTCATGTCTGCCCCTCCCTCCATTGCAAATCCATGTCTTCCTCTTTGATAACATGAGTTCTTGTATATGCACATAAGGAAATAAATGCATCTTGCTGGGTCCATTCTCTGTTGCATGGATGTCCATGTTTCGAGGGCTGGCTACTTGGTAATGGATTACAGTCAGGGGACTCATTTCTGGGGAAAATTACCCCCCCTTTCTCAGCAGCTGCTAATTGCTCATAGCTCTTCATCTAGGGCTGGGGTCTCTTGAGATTTTCCCCATCAATGTTGGGACATCAACTATTGTTGTAATTGTTCAAGTCTTGTTTAGACATGCTGTTGAGATTTATTATTTATTATGTTTCAGACCAGGATGAGTGAAAGCAAATGTGTTCTGTATTCTAAATAAATCTCCACGTTTTAGTGGCCCATGTTTTCTGCTGCACCTTGACCTTCACAAGTGATTCTCTCTCTCTCCCTCTCTTTCTCTCTTTCTCTCTCTCTCTCTCTCTCTCNCTCCCTCCCTCCCTCCCTCCCTCCCTCTCTCTCTTTTACAAGATAGGAAAGTTATGAAAGAAATGGCCTTCCTTGGGTGAAATAAGACTCTGACAAAAATCTCCCCCGAGAAGTATTTGTTCTGGAGAACATTCCAGATACTTCAGCATGTTCAAATCCCACCCCTTAGCCCTCCCTCCAGAACCAGGAGGGAATCTTTTTCTGTACCTCACCATGACCTGGAGGTTCATACAGCTGTGCCCATTCCCAGGGCTTCTGCTTCAGGAGCCCCCATTTTCACCTTAGCCCACACCCAGACCCTAGTAAAGCATCCTCGCTGTTATTTAGTCATTCCTTCCAGATTATGGCGCCTGGAACTCTTGCTCCAAGTGAGCAGACTGTAGCTGAGACACACCGGATTCACACTTTTGTCTAGATTGCAGGGTTTGGTTTGCTCCTTTTTGTCACTCATCTGAGAGATCCAGGAAAGTCCCTGCCTTGTGCTTGGTTTTGTCGTTTTTGTTGAGGACAGGGATGATGGCATCCACACCTTTTCCCATCAGAGATGAAAACAATGGCCTACATCAGTTGCCTTTAAAAGCTCTACAAGGCTGATACAAAGCCAGAAGTGAGGCTCTTGTTAGAATCAGACACAGTGCTGTAGGCAGGTGTATCTCTGCCACCTACCAGGCTCTCCTTCCCTTAGTAATAACTAGTCTGTAGTGACTCCATGTTGGCTCATGTTATCTACCAAAAATTCTTTGTAAGTGAAGATAAAAAAACCCTGTGAAATTCTATAATGCATCCCAAGTCACACAGCTAATAAATGTTGTCACTAGATATTGAACCAGGTAATGTGGTTCTGGAGCTTCTACTCAATGTGTGATATCTGCTTCCTGGAAGGGGTTTCAGTGACATGTTTATAAAAATAGTTGGTGTTGGGAAAAACCCAGGGAAAATTCAGCACATATACACAGTAAATTAAGTCGATGAAATACAAGACAGAGGTATTCTTAGAAATAATGTCTATTTAGAAAATGTATACTATTTAGCAGGGGTGTCAGACAGTCTTAGCTGGCTGCTCCTCAATCAGGAAACCCTGGTCATCTCTGAGTACTTCCCAGGCACCATCTTAGAACCCAGCCTTCTGTATATTTTTATGTTATCTTGTTCATATATTAGAATAAATTATAGACATTGTAAACTGTTTCAAATATTCTGAATTTGATAAACTTCTTATATGTAACTCAACGTTAACTAAAAAAAATAATTCAATCAGCAGTTTTCCCAGTATGATAGCAATAAATCATTTTGAATGACTTTCTTAAATGTTTAAACTGTGAGGCTGTGGTGCAAATGGGAAATGTTATGAGTTAATAAATAATTCTTCTTTTAACTAAGTGTTTAGAAAGCTATAACGTCAAAGTTTAGATATTAGCACATAGCTACGTAGCACTGGCTGCTTATATAGCAGAATCGTCTTTCCCATCTTTTAATGGCAGCTTTATTGAGAAGCTGTGATGTTATTATAGCATCCCTGACAGAATTCAAAACTCAAGACTAGGATTTCAACAGCTATCTTCCATGTGGAAATTGATTTTATTATATATCTTAGCGGAAAGCTATCTTGAAATGCAATAAATTGTCAAAACTAAAATCCCTTCCCAAGGGACAATTTCCACTTCCCCATCCGGCTGCAAGTCATGTTAAAGCAGGCACCCCATCAGATGTCAGCGTGTCGATGTATTTGGATCACGAGAAGGCTATGACGCCAACTAATTGCAAAAGTACTCTCCATGATAATGGACCAATAATGGCACAAATGCAATTGCTTGTTGCTTTCAGTTTAGGGAATCCTAAAGGGCTTTCTCACAGCCAAAGCACCCTTGAAGCTTGAAGGAGAGCTAAGCGATAGTCTGCTCACATGACTTCATCATCCAAAGGAGTCCTGTCTGCATAATGTGAAATACATGCCTCTATCACAACCTAATACCTCGGAGTGATTTGCAGTATGGCGATTACCACTGTGATTTGATTCATTAATTCTCCGTAACAGTGGTTAATCAGCTCATTAAGCAAGAATTGTGCAGAGGAGCTCAACCAGGGGAACCTGCTAAGGACCACTAAATTCTGTGTGTGGGTGGAGGGGGGGAAGAAATAGGTTTAATGTCCAAGGAGTCTATAAGTATGGCGGTTTATCAAGTAGGACAAAAGTTTTTGTTATTGCACACCTCGAGCCATATAACTGTTGAAAATCTGGGCCTTTACTATTAAAAGATGAAGCAGCCCCTGAAAGGATGAAGAAGATCATTCTGTTCATCTTGTTTTCCTGGGTTATATAACTGTTTTGTCATTAAGGTATGGGAAGACATTCTGGTCTTGAATCTCATACATCAGTCATACTGACTAATGTCTGTTATTCCTATAACATAGAACTCAATTATGCGTTTAGATATTTAAATCAAGTTTATTGCTTGAATTTTTCCGAAGGAAATTGTTTTATCGTGAAACATATGCACTAAATGTCGACGAGTAACATGCCTTTAACAATTGCAAAAGCTTAGGACTTCGTTCTGAGTTCAAAAGGAAGTTCCCAAGTACGACTTACTTTAGCGCTCACAGAACCTGAAAGGCTGTTACTATTAAACCAAATTTACCCGTGAGAGCCTGCAGCTCAAATTAAGTTACTTGACAGATGGCAAAGTGTGTGCTGAGTTTTGACAGCAAAGCCCAGGGTCTTTCTACCCAGGCATCTGGGTCCTCCTGGTAGCTGGCAGCATTCCTGTGGGATTAACTTCTTATTGTTAAAGAAAAACAACCAACCAAACAAACAAAAAAAGCCAATGCCACTTGGTAAGGACAACAAGAGAGACTCATTCAAGGCAGTTTCTCACAGTGGAGTGGGACTGTGCTGGCCTCCAAACACAATAAGAAGTTGGAATTTGTAGCCAAGGCCTCCAAACACAATAAGAAGTTGGAATTTTTAGCCAAGGAGGGGGTGTGAAGTCAGGGAAGGGGAATGTACTAAGGGTGGAATCTGCCATCCTGATCTAGCAGGATATTTTTTTCAGACGCTGAGATAGGGAGAACAATCCCAAGGGTGGTAACAGGATTCCTGCTAAACTGACTCTGTAGAATTCTTGATAAGCCTGGAATAAGTGAGCCAAAGGCACAGTTCAAACTGAAACTTCGTCAGAAAGAGGACTCAGAGGAACCTAGCTGGAGTTAAGTCAAAGAGAAAGAACCCCTGTGATCCTTCATCTGAAGCACTCACTAATCAGAAGCTAGTTATGTCCCCATGGGATGTGCCCAGTCCTCCAGAATCCAAGAGGATGTGTCCTTCAGCATAAAGATGAGAGAGATCTTGTTAGTGCTTAGAAGGAAGTGATAGAAAGTCAAAATTCAAGAAAGGCTTTTGTGAAAGCTGCTTACTTTTGGAAAAACAACTATGTCCCAAGCCTTCCCATACAATATTGGCCATCTTCCCAGGTCAAGCAAAGTAAATAATGGAGCGGGCTGGTTGACTTAGAGCCAGTCAAAGTGGCTGAGACTATTCCAGTAGAATTCTGAGGCCAGCATCTTCCACCATCCAGGGGACAATGTCTTGCAAAGCATGACAAGCATTGAAGAGCCTTCCCTCTGAAGAGAAGAGAGAACTTCCTCTAATTGCTCTCCCATGCATATGTATGTGCAGCATGCATGACTTGATACTGCTTTGGTCTTTTAAGTGGCTGAAGGACAGAAACTGAGAAGAAGCTCTGGTTTGCATGCAACCCACAATGTTGATGGATTTCAAATAAACCCTCCCTATTCCATGAGTTGTATATTTAACCTCAGCTTCACATGCACTGACTGCTCTGATTGGCTAATGCTGAGCTCCATTATATATTCTGCTTTATGCCAAGCAGTTTGTATCAGTAAAAACTGTCTCAGAAATTGCAGATAAGCAAGTCAATTTGTTAATTGGAAGTGATGCATATTATTTTAATACTTGTCTTAAACAGAAGCCACCATATTTACTTAATGTATTTATATTATGTTTTACAAAAGAACTACAAAGTTCACCTTTTACACAAAGAAAATGGAAATAGGAATATCATCATTAGTAAAGTTAACCTACTGATATTGGTAAGCGCTGTGTTGCCATAATTTCTGTTTTGGAAGTCATGGCATGTCTAGCTTTGGCCTCAAATACAGCTTACCCACGACAATGCAGCCAAGGATCAAGCCCTGCACTGCGAAATTTCTAAGGAGAAAAACAATTAAAGTCAAGATTTCTCAAGGGGCTTCTACCTGGTTTTTCTTTGTATTTCTATTTTCCTCTTTAAAGGGAGTCCTTCTTTTATTGTGTTCTATTTCTTCTTCTGTCTTATAAACATGTTGCTCCCTTTGACTCCTGACCAAAGGGTCTTTTTTTTTTTTAATTCTGCCCTAGAGAGTTAGCCCAGAAAGAAACTGGTTTTTCTTTCCATCCTGTTCCAGGGAAGCCACAGGCCACAGCATTCCCTGATCTGGCATGTCAATCTTGTAGAGTCATTGAGCACATGAATACATATGGCTCTAAAGATGGTCAAATATATGTCATAAACCTACATTTTTTTGCTTGCAAACTGGTGGATGGGTCAAAAACTGTAAACATCAAGGCTAGAGAGACGGCTTAGTGGTTAAGAGCACTGGATGCTCTTCCAGAGGACCTGGATTCAATTCTCAGCAGCCATGGGGCAGCTCACAACCATTTGTAACTCTAGTTCCAGGGGATTTGATGCCTTTTTGTAGTCTCTGTGGGCACCGGGCACACACATGGTGTGCAGATGTCTATACAGGTGAAACATCCATACATACAAAATAATGAAATTATTTTCCTAAGTGAAGTATCCTATTTTTCCTTCTGGATCAAGGAAAGAAGTCAGCTTTATGAGCCCAAAGGCACCTAGGTAGCTAGATGTTTTGTTTTGCATTAGAATTCAGTGTGTCTTACTCATGAGTCAGGGGAAATAAGGAGGGGGTAAAAGACCTGAAATGGAGGGGTCTCAGTTATTTTATTTGGGGATGGGAGTGTAGTTCAGTTAGTATGCTTACCTAGTTCCCATAAGGCCCTGATGGGAAAGTCCTGACATTCCAGCAGGAGTATCAGAAGTTCAAGGTCATTCTCAGCTACTTGTTTGAGACCAGCCTGGGATACAAGAGACCCTATATAAAAAAAAAAAGAAAAAAGAAAAAAATAACTCTTGAAAGTCAATTGCAAGTCTAAACGAAATTAATGGAAAACTTTGCAATCAAAGCCTTGCTCTGACTACTCAGAAAAGGGGTCTAGTTTGCAAGATACAAACTCACTCATCCGACATCACGGGATCTATCCAGTTTGATCATATCTGATATAGTTCTTACAGCTTGGAATATTAGCATTGTACAAGAAAAGCTTGCAGGCCTATTTCATCTGAACTGACAAAGAGCACAATATAACATGTTTTATTATTCAAAATGTCTGCATCAATTAGTCTATAAGAAGATCTCAGTGCCAGGAACCCAAGTGTGAATACCAAGGAGAAGTAGTCCAAAGGGTTCAACCTTCAGCAGGGAGATTCAGGAAAAATGCCATTCTGGAGAGAGATCTTCAAAAACAACATGTTCGGAAATCATCACCTTAAGCAAAATAAAACATGTGAAACAAGACATTGTATTTTGTCTCATATGCGGAATCTATTTTTTAATTTTGTGTAGTGTGTGAGGGTGTGTCTATATGGGGGGTGAGGGTCATGAACTAGAAAAGTAGTGTTCTCGTTCGGGTTCCCAATGCTGTGATGAGACACCATGACCAAAAGCAAGTCGGGGAGAAAAGGGTTTATTTGACTTGTACTTTCACATCACTGTTCATCATCAATGGAAGTCAGGACAGGAACTCAAACACAGCAGGAACCTAGAGACGGAAACTGATGCAAAGGCCATGGAGTGGTGCTGCTTACTGACTTACTCCTCAGAGCTAACTTAACCTGATAGCTTATAAAACCAAGGACCACCTGCCTAAGGATGGTATCACTCACCATAAGCTGGGCCCTCCCCCATCAATCACTAATAAAGAAAATGTTTTACAGGTTTGCCTACAGCCCAATCTTAAGAAGGCATTTTCCAAATCAAGAGATCCTGTCAGATGACCATAGCTTGTGTCAAGCTGACATAAAACTCTCCAGCACCAGTAGCAAATGAAATGAAGAAGAGGCTTGAGGGAGTAGGAGGTGGAGGTGAGGAGGGTATTGAATTACATGTGGCAGGAAATAGGAAGAAGCATTATTGGGGAAAGAAACGAGACCACTGTGAAACAGGCAGACACACAGGGCACAAAAGCGGGGGTTGGGTGGGAGGAGACTAAGAACAAAGCGTATATAAAAATACCACACCATAACTCATTCCTTTGTATGCTAACTTAAAAAATTATTTAAAAAGCAGGTAAAATTTAAAATGCTATCAATTATTGATTTGGAGATTTGGCAGAAGGCAGCCAGAGAAAGAGTTCTTGTTTAAAAGGGTTTACAGGATGGGATGAATGAAACAGATGATGAGTTAACATACTACTGAGTTTGGGGTGGGGCTTGGTGCTGAATATTGAGGGTACTCAGAATCAGGCTTTGTGAAATGTAGCTTTATGTAAGATTGTACAGTTTGGTTATTTGACTATATAGAGTAAAATCTCCAGCAGCTAAAAACAACTGGAACAAAATATTGAATTCATCATAACTCCTTGTGCTTCCCCATCTAGAAACAATTAGAATATAAGGGAAAAAAAGCTGAGATCAAAGAGTTTCTAAAATCCCAGCTTTTAGGAGTCATGCTACACATTTCCAAATCATTAAAAGAGAATTTCATTTACACCTAGTTTTGTTCGTCCACAGCCAATGAAGCTTCCCAATGCACTTTGGATAGTTTTTATTAAAGGGAGAAACAAATTACTAATGAGGACCTTGTTAAATACAAGTAAGAGAATATGCAACTGAAGTCAGTTCATGCGATGGAATTCCACATCGTAGATGGCAGGAACCTGTCCTATATCTTTTATTCAGCTACCAGGGATTTGACTTGACCTCCACGCTTTGAGTTTTTATGAAAACTGCTCTCATGATCTGCTTCTCACTGATCTAAAGACAGAGGCAGTAAGAGGTAGCTGTTTGGGGGCTGGAGAGATGACTCAGTGGTTAAGAAGCCTGACTGCTCCTCCAGAGGTATGATTTCCAGCAACCACATGGTGGCTCAAAACCATGTGTAATGAGATCTGGCACCCTCTTCTGGCCTGCCGGCACACATGCAGACAAAACATTGTAAACATAATAAATAAAATAAATCTTTAAAAAAAAAGAAAGAAGGAGGGAAGGATTGACACGTATCTTCTGTGGCTTTAGAAGTATCAAGAGATATGAGATGTGCCCAAAAGTCCCAGTGACCATAAGACTTAACAAGTCCCTGGAGAATATGATGACCAGAAGGCTATTAGCTACTGTAGTAACAATTCCTTTGGTCTTATCAAAAGCAAATGAAGTGGATGAAGAGAATGATGGTTAGTCAAGATTGAAAAAGAAAAAAAAAGATGTAGTTGTTTCCCAGCAGGCGTACCAACAGCCCCAGGTTATAAGTGACTGGCTTTGACTGAGTATTTATGTCTTTGATAGGACAGCAAAACATTAAATGTCATTAAAGTTATAAATTCACCTATTACTTTATAACTACAAACTCCTTGCTCATATGGATTTGGCTCTCTTGTATATTCCAGCACTTTAGATAACTCTTGGCTGTAAGAGCTAGCCATTAAACTGTCTTTAATGGGGGTGTTCTTCTTTCTTAACCATTTATAAAAATGACAAATCTATGGGGAAGAAGTTTGAACTTGAGTTGGCAGCAAGATATCTTTAGAGAAATGAATTTATGGTGGGGGCGGTCACATGAGGGTCAGAACTTGGTGTCTTCAATCGTTTTCCATGGAACACAAAGTCCTTCCCAAACGCTGCAAGGAAACACGCTTGGGAGATAATGATTGCTGCCCGTCTCTTGTTGATGTTCAGGAATTATTACCACAGTCAAACTCCAGGAATCCCAAGAGGAATGAACACTGCCTTATTTTGTTGTGAATGGTTCCCAAATTTACATGAGGAAGAATTATCACAGAATTCATTTGGGGAGGACATGGACTAAACTTTCACACTATAGGAACGTGAAAAATGAGCAACTGCTTGGCTTGGTGGGAGCAGAAGAGTTTGTAGACACATGCGGCCGTCAAAGGAACGCTCAAACAGCAGAGCCACACATCAGCAGGGAACTACGAGACTTCAGTCTTGAAGAAAGGACCAGCACGGAACTCAAGTTATAAATGCCTACATTGAACTGTATGCAATGGTTTATGGTACTTGATGTATGTATTACAGGTGCTAATGTATATCTATTTTCCGATTTTAGCTTTTATTAAAAATAAATAACTTGATGTTTGCATAGGAGGAAAAATCTCTGAAGTTGTTCCACAAAAGTAACAAATGAGAAGAGGTTTATGACAAATTTTTCATTTTCTTTTAAAAACTTATATATGTGTATATACACGTACATACGTACACACAAATTTCTATTTCCCTGCCATAAGAAGGTACTAACTTTATAAAATAATTTCTGGTTAAACATTTTCATTTTCTTCAAACTTGCATGCTATTAAGTACCACTTTCTCTGCTTTTTCCCTTACTAATTTGAACGTAAGTGAGTGCACTTTTAGCACTGTGTGCGATTTCAAACTCATATGCCTTTATTCTTTTCTGAAAAAAATAAAAATACTCTCGGGTTCTACAGAAGTCAAAAAGAAAGGCTCCTAGGCAGAGCACTTCAAACGATCTTCAGCCGATTTCTGTCTCAGCTGCTTCAGTCCCAGATTTCAATGAAACACATGAATTGGGGCAACTTGACATTAACATCAGTCCAATAGAGATGTCAAAAGTATAGGGTGCAATTAGGAGCGGGGGAAAAATAACAAAGTGAGGAGATACCATCAAATCGCAACAGAGATTGTAAAAGCACTTGACACTCCACCTAATGAGGCTGATTGAACCATTCAGTGGCTTTTATTTCAGGCATGAAGAAGAGTAGGATTCGGAAAGCACCTCCACGGCAATGGCGGGAGAGCCCTTGATAGAATGCCTTCAAAGAGTGTGCTCCTCAGTCTGCTGAAATGGAATAAAACTGTCACATTCTGGGGTCCATGGCGGTCTGCGCTGTGCATTAACAAGCCACGGAGGCAGGGGCAGAACGACAGGATGTTTACATCTGGGTGTGTGAACTCAGGTTCTTTCTTCAGTGCAAGGTTCTGGAGACAATAGAAACACCTCTCCCCTGGTCTCATTTTTATAACTCTGTATTCAGAGCCATGTATAGCGTTTAAAATTGCTTCTCAGATAGGAGAGATCCAAGCAGATTAGACTGGAAATTATCTCATATTATTTCCAAAGGGAAAGAAAATGGCCAAAGCTCTGGGAACAGGCAGTACTACAAAAGCCTGCTCCTCCTCAGAGGTCTTACAACTGCTGGCAAATGTTGAATGGAGTTTTTATCCTTTGATGTATTCTTGTGAAAAAAAATAAGCATACAGAAAATTTGGAAGATTGATACAGTGAACACTTACAGATCCATCTCCCAGAGTCAATAATTTGACTCGTGTTTTTCTACTTACGGCTTATTTAAATACAAATCCAACATCTATATTTTCGGAACCACTTGGAGGTAGGTTACATAAACCATAATATTGCATTTGTAAAAAAAATCTTTTCTGTACATCCCTTTTGAAAAGAAAAAATAGCATGCTCTTATGTCGACAAGAGAACATGGTCATTCTTAACAGGAGGAAAATCCCACACAACTGTAGCCTTGCCCATAGAAGACTGACCCATCTTCCATTGGCGGGCTTTAAAACTACTTCTTAATGCTGGTCTTTTCAAATGAGGGTCCACTCAGTTTATAGACTATATTTGATGTTATTTATTTTAATTGATAATTGGACTCTGTACCTTTAACATCTGATGTATGTGTTACTGGAAAACATTACAAATGACATGCTAGAATGGGAACTGAAAAGAAATAAAATATTTATCTACACACACACACACACACGACTGGGGCCTTAAGGAATTCCAGAATGTGGATATTAAACTTATGTTAGCTATCAAAAGTAATACAACGTCTTCAGAACCATTACATTTTGAAATGAAACTGTCCCATCTGAGGCCAGTCATATAGCATCAAATTTCCCCTGGGTCTTTACACTATTATTTAATGACAATTCTCTTAATCTAGTTGCCTCTTACCTTTCAGTCAGTCAACTCGAAGTGTCACTTTCCACCTGAAAACTCTCTAACATATCCAGGTCTTGGCTCTTCTTCAAATTATGAGATCCTTCACTTGCTCACTTAGAGAATTTTATTTCTTTCTTATAGCCCACTCTGCCTTATTCTTTAGTATGGTATTAGATCTCTAAAGGAACAAAATCGACAGAATACATAATCCATGCGATTTGTTAATCGATTAGACTGGCTCATACAATACAGGTTGTGTAGTCCAACGAAGGCTATCACACACTGGAGAGTTCGAACCTAGCAGTTACTCAGTTCACATGGCTTGACATCTCGGCAGTCCCAATCTTGTGCTGAAGACCTGGAAGATTTCTGGAGAGCTGCTGGGGGCTTTAGTCTACATTGGCAACCCAGAGAAGGCGATTCTAACGTCATAGAAAGAATGCAGCAGCAGCAGCAGCAACGGACTACATGAACTTGCCATCAAGAGCGAAAACAAGGAAACGCAAAGTGGTTTCCTTCTTCCGTGTCCTTTACTCTGGTCTGCCACCAGAAGGTACCACCCACATTTAGAGTGGGTTGCCTCACTTAAAATAATTTGATCAAAAACTCTGCCCCCAGGAATGCCCAGGGGCTCATGTTTTAGCTGACTTCAGACTCAGTCAAGCTGCCAACAAGGATTAGTCATCACAAGTATATTTTTCTGTCACAATTTAGGATAACCTTCATGTCCACTAGCATTTTTTTGTAATTCCCAATAACCAATGTAGAGAAGGCCAAGGGGGGAAGAAATGAAGGGAGGGGATGAGAAGGGGAGAGGAGAAAGGGAAAGGGTTAGGGATAAGGGAGAGAAAAAAATCTGTGTTTTTAACTAAATTAAGTTAGGCCCCTTAAATTGTAATCACATGATGCTAAGCCCTGCAAAACAAATATTTTGCTTTTTACTTCCTATTCTAGAATATGATTTGGGGTACATTTTCTTCAATAACACACATACACGCACACACACACATGCATTCATATGGCTATGATGAGAACTCAAGTGTCGGAGACTGTGTTTAGAACAAAATGAGGCAACTGTTTCTAAAAGATCAGGCATTTTAAAGACACAGCTCTTCATGCATATCTCCTGCATATAAGTACATAGTTTCACAGCTACTATTTGAGTACAGTAATTTTTAGGGCATTGAAATATCAGCCACTACACTGTTTTTTGTTATTAAAGGATTATCTGCTACATGCATTGAAAATGTATTTATCCAAGTCCAGGGACCACTGCTCGAGAAAGAAAATTTCATTCTCTCAAGTGTACATGGAGCCCAGACAGCCTAGAACGAGCTGGTACCTCCAGACTCATTTCAATCTAAATGAGTCTGTTGACTTGGATGCCTACAGGCACTGGCTTTGATGTGGCTTTGTCCTATCCTTTATCTGGGTGAGGTAGGCTGCCTTCTCATCATGCTTCCCATACTGACTTTCCAGCGTCTTTTTTTTTTGTTGTTTTTTTTTTTTAAATCTTTGTGTCTTCTGTAAGCAATTACTGCTACAATTACTTTAAAAGCACATACAAGATTGTCCTAGGGGAAGTTAGAACCAAATCTCTAACCAAAGTGACAGTGTTATTGATTGTTTAATAATTAGCTTTGATCTGCTTCCATCCTTGGGCGGTCACTTTTAGACTGGGTTGACATAATCACTTGGGCTGGAAGATCTACTTAATGTAAACATCAACACTGTTGGTGCTAAAGGGTATGTCACCTGCCTGTTTCACAAACACTGCAGGGAACACTTGTGTGTGTTGTGTGTATGTACATAAGTGTATGTGAGTGTGAGTGCATGTGTGTGTATGTGCACATGCCTGTCACTCCTCAGGAACCATTCGCCTTGTTTATTGAGACAGGGTCTCTCACTGCCATAAAAACTGCCCATTTGGCTAGGCTAGGTGCCCAGTGAACCTGCCAACATTCTCAGGTCTCCGCTTCCCCAGCACAGCAATTACAAATGCCCATCACCACTCCTGACTTATGACATGGGTTTCAGGGAGCACATTTAGATTTTCAGGGCTGTTTTGCAAGCACTCTACTGGCTGGCCTGTCTCCTCAGCCCAAGCTGGGTTTCTGACTCCTGACTCAGACTCTGAATCAAGAACTAGGAAGAAAGAACGGAGGCGAGTAGCTCTCCATGACAGCTGTGTGGCATGAGGACCAGGATGGGGGAAATTCTGTCACAGCTATAAACATAGTCTCTGTCTCCTGAGGCTCCTGTTTGCAATGTTGTTGTAAAACATTCCAAACAGATTTCTAGACTAGGAAGTGAAAATAAATAAGACATTTGTCTGTGGGAGTTTAGAGTCATACAATTGCAATTTAAGAGGTCGGACTTGTTTGATTGAAAACAGCTTTCTGCCCCCCCTTTCCCTTCCTTCCTCTCTCACTCCCTCCTTCCTTCCCCTTCTTACTCCATTTTCTTCCTTTGTCTACATTGTTAACAGTACTTGGCTTTCCCAAGACTTTGATTTTTGTCAATAGAAGTGTTATATTATATCAATATTTCTAATGCAATTTCAATAGATATGCTTAGTTCTTTGAATACAATGAATCCATTTTCTCAATACTGTCTGCTAAACAATTTGACTGTCCTCATTGATTTATCTCCCTGTAGGTTGCCAAGCTGTCTGAAACTGGAATTCAGGAAATTTCCTCATTTCATAATATCTTCATTCAACCCATAATTATGAGAATGGTTTGAGACAGGATATGTCTTCCATCATTGGCAAATTACAGAAATAATAGGATTGTATGCTGTGTATAGTGGTGGCTTGAACAAGAATGCCCCCCATAGGCTCACATAATGCTTTGTCACCAGGGAGTGGAACTGTTTGAAAAGATTAGAAGGATTAGATAGCCTTAGGGTACGGGTACGTGTGACCTTGTTGAAGAAAGTGTNAGTTGAGGATTGTTAAGCTCATGCCTGACCCAGTCTCTGTCACTCTCTGCCTGCAGATCAAGGTGTAAAGTTTGCAACTCCAGAGCCTGCCTGCATGCCACCATGCTCCCTGCCATGAGGACAAGGGACTAAGCTTCTGAAACCAAAAGTCTCCACTTAAAGGCTTTCCTTTATTAGCATGGTTCATGGTGTCAGCAATAGAACAGCTACAATGACACATATCATGTGTCTGTGTGCACATATATGCACACATATATGATTGGTGTCCACTTTAGTTTTGTTGTGACCTTTAGCTTTGAAGGTGGAATCATCCTGGGTTGGGAAGCTTGGATTTGGGTGGCAGACAGATTTGGGTTTGAGTTCAGGGTCTGCCTGACAATTAATACTGTGCCCCTGAGCAGATGGCTAAACTTCTAAGCCACGGGTTCTTGGTGATGGTGGTAAGGATGAAATGGGGGGAAAAAATGAGATAACCACACACAAAGCATAACACTTGACATGTTAGTGCCCAGGGGGGCTTGCCTTGATGTCTGTTTTCCGTGTAACATGCTGGGCAATGTGTGGGAGGGCTCAGGGGCTCCGAGTCTCTGTTTCCTTAGTGCTAGGAAGGGAGGGAACCTCTTCTCTCCTGGGAAGACTATTTTAGGGCCTTTGCAGCTCTCATTGGTTGACAGCACCTGGACCTGGACCTTGGGCAACAAAGGGAGCAAACTCGGAGACTTCCACAGCCAAGTGAAACATCTGCATCTTAAAGGACCTTGATTTACAAACGTCTCCATGGGCCTTGATGCTTGCTAGAGAGCCCCAGTGAGTCCCAGGCACCCACTGCGCAAACCCCACAAGCTCACTAGAGTTTTTAGCTATTCTGGGATTCCTCCCAGGATACTGGCACATAAAACACCGATGACCACTACATGAAGTGAGCTGTTGCTCTGGGGTCCGGGTCTCTAACATTTTAATAGAAGTAAAAAATAAACTGTAATATTTACATTTACCAAAAGGTGGCACATGGTTGTGCGTGTAAAATGAATCCATCTTAATGGTCATATTAGGATCATAGATTATTAATTTGCAGCCTTAGGAACCGTCTATATACCTCTCCTAGTATCACCAGCTTACTTGCGGAAAAATGCAGTTGGACCCTAGAACCCTAAGACCCTAAAACTTTACCCTGATGGCATTTTCTAGATGGGCTCTGTGTCTCAAGGTCCTATTCCTTTGTATGTGTATGTGTATCCATATTTTGCAGCTATAGCTTAATGCCTTGTATAAGGCCAACAGATTTCAGTAACTTAAGACATACGGGCACCGTAGTACACCCTGGGAAAGCATAGACTGGCAGAGACATGGTGGGGTTCACTAGGCAACCAGTCTAGACCACTTAGTCAGAATCAGGACTCATGGGAGACCATGTCTCAATAACAGTAGTGGACAGTGATTGAGAAATAATACTAAGGTTGTTTTCTAGTCTTTGGATATATGCATGCACCTGTGCATGCATGGACACACACACACACATACACATATAAGAACTCACTAATTACTGTGAGATAAATGAACAACTAACCATAAAATCCTCCAAGACCTTTCATGGATTATTTACATTCTGTTTATATAACACATCAATTCATTTTGCCGCATGATTATCTAAGAATCCAACACTTTAGTAGACTGACTAATGCTCCCATAACCGGAGCCCGTACGTTTTATACTGATGCTAATAAATCAGGGAAGGCAGGTTACAAATCGGAAGAATTGAGTAAGGTGGAACAAAGCCCTTATGATTCTGTCCAAAAGGCAGAATTATATGCCATTCTTATGGTGCTAAGGGATTTTAAAGAACCTGTTAATGTAGTTACTGACTCTCAATATGCAGAAAGAGTTATCTTGCATATTGAAACCGCTGAATTTATTCCAGATGATACCGAACTGACTTCATTGTTTATCCAAGTACAAGAAATGGTTAGGAACAGGCTTTGCCCTATGTACATAACACNTATTGGAAGTGCTGAATTTATTCCAAATGATACTGAACTGACTTCATTATTTATCCAGGTACAAGACATGATTAGGAACAGGATTTGCCCTATGTACATAACACACATCTGATCCCATACAGGTCTGCCAGGTCCTCTAGCACAAGGTAATGCAGACATTGATCAATTGTTGATTGGAAATGTGCTGCAGGCCTCTGAATTTCATAAAAAACATTGTGTCAATAGCAAATGTTTGAAGAAAGAGTTTTCTATTATGTGGCAACAAGCTAAGGAGATTATAAATAAATGCCCTATTTGCTCTTTCTATAACCAAACGCCACTATCTGCAGGGGCTAATCCAAAGGGTACTCAAAGGAATGAAATCTGGTAGATGGTTGTGTTCCACTTTGCGGAATTTGGCAAATTAAAATATGTACATCACACCATTGACACCTATTCAGGTTTTCAATGGGCTTTAAGGTCAGAAAAAGCTGATTCAGTAATCACTCATTTATTAGAAGTAATGGCCATCATGGATATACCTGCACAAATAAAGACAGATAATGGTT
The DNA here is from genome assembly GCA_001685075.1 of Bramus lutescens. Taxonomy (NCBI): domain Eukaryota; kingdom Metazoa; phylum Chordata; class Mammalia; order Rodentia; family Cricetidae; genus Bramus; species Bramus lutescens. The sequence goes on along the minus strand of LOEQ01006889.1, from coordinate 70,619 downwards.
CAGCTTATGTCTCTAGGAAAATGAAATGGTTTTTTGCTTATTATACTATTAAGCATGTTACAGGTATACCATACAATCCTACAGGTCAAGCAGTCATAGCAAGATAAAATCAAATTATAAAGGATATGTCAAACAAACAGAAAGGGGTGGAAAATAGCCCCAGAAATAGGTTACATAATTCTATATTAACCTTGAATTTTTTAATGCCAATGAGAAAGGAACAACAGCGGCAGAAAGACATTGGATAATGGAAAAGTCTGCTGAATTAAATCAGCCAGTTTATTTCAAGGATGTGCTGACCTCACAATGGAAGCCAGGAAAGGGGAAGGGGATTTGCTCTTGTTTCCACAGGAGAAGAAAAATTGTGGATACCATCAAAATTAATAAAGGTTCAGTTTGAAAAGGAGGAACCTCTTGGAGATGATAAATGACAATTCATTCACATTGATGATAATCATACTGATGGTAAGAAAGACATACAGGATGGGGGCAGGGTTCTCTTCTTATCTCCACAGGAAAACACTCATCTTCAAA
>LOEQ01006889.1:31952-60120 GCA_001685075.1 Bramus lutescens | reverse complement strand
ATCAATATGTGATAGTTAGCCAATAAGGGACTGGAGATAATGGACCAGGCAGTGTTTAAATGAATACAGTTTCTATGTTATTATTTCCGGGGCTAAGCTAGCCGTGCAGGAGCCAGGCGGGACAAAAAGCAGGCCAGCCCACCACTACTTTCACTACATACTAAGATACACATGACCATTATTCACTTCTATGAAATCAAAGTTCATAATTTCACTTCTGCTGCTTGAGGACATATTTCTTAGGACATAGTTAAACACCTGTGAATGAAAGGTTATAAGTGAAATCATGAATGAAATTAATATAAGCGAACAATGCACATTCCACGTGGCAGACTCATCCTGCATCCCAGAGTTTTATTGGAGATATATGTATTTATAGCTACATATCTATATCTATCTATACCTACATATGGTATAGATAGATATACATAGAGAGATATAATTTATAGCTACATATTTATATATATATATAATTACATATTTTTTCTTCCTGTTATCCTAAAAGCTCTGAATATTTCCAGAGACTACTTTTGCAACCCCAATAAAAGCCTCTTCTTCACCACAAATCGCTCTATAGCTTATCCTTGTACCCATCAGCGTGAGCCCCTGCTTTCTTTTTGTGGACTTGGTTTTCAGTGAAGTCATTTATGCCACATCTAAGCTAAAAGCAAACAGAAGAGATTTTGACCGCCATCATGGCACCCTTTTTAAAGGCAACCCTCCCTGCTCCTCTTCTTCAGATTTTCCAACCATCCCCAGTTGTTTGGTGCATTTTTAAGACATGATTTAATGTTCACATATTTAACTTAGATCATCTCCCATCCAAGATGAAGGTTTTAAGGGTGCCAAATTATCTTACCACCTTTTCCCTCCCTTGATTCCATTAACCTTAGTATTTCAAAGCAATCTAATTTTGGATAAATTGCTTTCCTGTGTTTTGGCTGCTAGCTTCTGACAAACGTGTTTTAAGTTTCACTCAAAGGCTAATTTTTCTTATTTTAACCACCGAATGCTTTACAAATTATGCTAGCAAGATGTCTTTTATTTCTCAAGTTTTCGTTACTGAGAAACTATAATTTTTTGAAGCTAAAAGAAAAAGAGAGCTTGAAAATTTGATACTGAGCTAAGTATCACTGAGTAGCACACATCAGAGGACTTTATTATTAGCATAATTCTCCTGCCCACCTAATAATATTTAGAAAATATGTTGGTGAAAAAGTCTTTAAAAATTTGGGAATTTCACACAATGCACCCCATTTAAAAGTTTGCTTGTTTTGATTTTGAATGTTTGAGGGTTTTTTCTCCATTGAAAATACAAAGTTAGCTGGCTCTTCAATCCACAAGTTTCCACCTAAGCCTGCCTCATTTTCAGTATACATACATACTTTGTCTTGTCTTTCTAACTCTAACACACACCTACACTCAACCACTCCCCCACATACACACACACCCCACTGCCACCATAAGCATCACCACCACCACCGTCACCAACATCACCAACTACCACCATCAACCATCACCACCATTTCAAATATTCAAAGAAGAAACCGCCACTTAAGAGGACCATGTTGCTGATCACACTCTGTGATACTGCCAGAGGATATGTAAATGTTTGTGGCCTAAGCTCCTGCCTGCGGCCATGTTGACTCCTTGGTCTATGCTGCCACAGGAGGCCATGTTGAGGCCCATGTTCCGGGCTTCCAGAGTGATGGGGTGCATTGTGTGAAATTCCCAAAAAATCAATAAAAATACTATGTGGTGGGGGGCCAGAAATACTAAGTCAAAAGACTTTGTGTTATGATGGATAAAAAGGAAAGAAACAGTATGGTTTCTTACCATAATTGCCAGTTATTGAATAGACTCCTCTTGTCTAGGCTGAAGCGGGCATGTGTTAAGGATGCACTATGAAAAGAAAGAACAATGGAGTTCTATAGCTGCTGATCTTCAGCCCTCTCTAATGGACTGGCCCTGGTCCATGACTTTTATAAAATTATCTTATTTCTCCTCCACAACCATGTAGGCATCATTTTCCTATTTTATAGGTAAAAGCAGGGTATTAAGAGTTCAGTATACCCATGGATATATAGCCAATTCTCAGCTCCGTTTCAAACCCAGATCTGGCTTGAAATCCCATGTTTATATAATTTTTGTTTAATATTTTATTTCAGAATATTCTAAATGTGTGTTTCAGAGAAGGGAGTGATTTCTTATAGAGATGACTTTGCTGAGAAGTTGGCATTTGTATTGAGAAATGAAGGGGTAGATGACTGGATAGGGCACCAGGGAGAAGAGGGGACCATTTCAGACAAATGGAGACATTAGCCATAGGCAAAGCAAGAAGTTGGGGCCGTAGTGAGATTTGAGGATCAGTAGACAGTACATTTTGACTAAAGTGAAATGGGAAAAGATTTTTAGGACCCAAAGAAAGACCATGAATAATCATTACTATATTATGTGTGTTCATTATTAGGAATTTGAGAGTTTGGTAACAGGACAAAAGAAATAATAAAAGTTTAACTTTCTAAGTAGAGCTTAGTGAAATCTCAAGTCATCATCCAAGGCTAGTTAGGTTATTAATATTCTCTGTTTTTCTTGCTCAAGTGACAGTCATTATTATAATGAGGGCTCTCCAAACTAATTTGTATTTCTTGGAAGAAAGTATTAAAAATTTAAATGCTTTCATGTATTCATTCTTGAACCTGTGCTATTTTAGAATATTAATAAACATATTTAACACCTAGGAATACTATAACAAAATGAACAATAGATTGTTTATTCACATGTTCTCATTATTCAAAATTCCCTAGAGATAATTTGCCAGATATTTTTTTTTCACTAAATACTGTGGCTTATTATCTGCTAAAAAGGAGGATGGTTTTTTTTCATAGTAAGACTGTGGTCAATTCTTATTATAGACATGGATCTTTTGCATATTGAAATCTACTTGGAGATATTTGTTGTGTTATGCCCTTCCAAAAACATACATTTTTGTGTTAATGTAGCTATTTTCAGTATAAACTGAACATTTAAACATGGTTATGTTTATTTTTTCATTTGCTTATTGGTAATTATTCCAAAATGCTCAGTTTAACACTTCCCCATTGTAGGAATTTAGTTGTTCATAAAAATAGAAAAAAGACTGCACTCAGTGACACAGTTTTCTTCCTTTTCTTACAGCATTTTGAACTATCCAGAAATTATTTTTGCAAGGACATAAACTTGTTTGCCATACCATCGATTCCGATTTAGACTGCATCTCTGTCTTTTGATTAGTAAGTATGAGCTCAAACAAGCCCAATCATGCATGAAGGCATCTAATGGAATTCAAATATAAATATAATTGACAAGTGCCAGAAGTGCAAAATTTGTGTAATTTGCATGGCAAGTGCGGGGTTAATAAATGAGAAGAAAAAGACCCAGGAGCAGCTTCCAGAGAGGCAGAGATGCAAGTGTCGTGTACTTCCCTGAGCTTCTCTGAAACAGGAGTCAATCAAGCAATTAGTACAGTTAAAAACACAAAAGCACCCTTGGATCTTAATCTACCTTAGGAAAGAGATCCAAACCAAATACATAAAACTGGTTGACTAAGACTACTTTCCAGTGAGGTGGGACGTCTCATGAAAGTCCAGAAATGGATTACAAGGAGCAAGGTCATTTGGCCCATCCTGTCTGTCAGCACTTACTTATTTCATCGTGATTAAATACAGCTCAGTTAGCATGGGTAGGCCTCCATTTTGATTAATGAATCAACGCTGAAACCATGGCTCTTGAAAATGTTTCTTCCCATCCCACTTCAGCAGCCTTCCCAACCACACCCATGCAAGCATTTCCCATTATAAAGACTGGGATCTGGGATGTGAGGTCTTCCCACTATGGCCTTCAGTTACCAAAGATGCAGTTTTGTGTGGTTAGAGAAAAAGTAGGACTAGTTTTATTTCAGTCTTTAGTGATAGCCAATCTAGATGGTAAGCTTTGGTATTCCAGGGATGGTGTCCACATTTGCTTATCATAACATTTTTGCTTCCCGGCACATTGCCTCAAACTTTACTCAATTATTACTTGCTGAGAAAATTAATATTTGAATGTATAGTTTGCATCTATACTCTGCAGATTGGGTGGGCTTGCTCTATGAAGAGTGGATAAATACCTTCCATGGGAATGAACTCTACTGAAAAGTTTGGGAGGAAAGTTAAATAATTGAACAAGGTTAATTAAAGTAGGCCTCCAGTCAGCCAACGTTGGGCAATTTGTGGAAGGAATGTAAAATTCTCACCAATTTGCAAGATTAGAAGTTGAAACTTCAAAGCGGTTTCATCAGGCAGCTGCCTTCAGATCTCTTCCCCATGGCTAAGGTCTTCACAGCAAAGCTTGGGGAGCTTCGTCTAGGCAGCCCTTGGGAAAGGCTTGGGTGTGCCTCTCAAAGGAAACACTCTTGCTCACTCCTACTGATATTTCATAAGCCAGGCAACATCTGAGCCCAGAGATTAATAACACCAGGTGTTTGGATGAGAATAGAACTCTTGATGCACTAGCTCCCACGGACCAGGAACAGGGCTGTGTGGGACTTCCGAGTTCAAGGCAACCATGGGGTGGTAGAACCAACAATAAGGCTACTTGGGAAAGTTTCCTTTTTCTCCCAGGGAAGCTCCATGTAGCACCTCATAAAGTTAAGCCCCTTAAACAGGTAGATGTTTGCAATACACAGTTTCTCTCATCAAAGCCACTGGAACAGAATGAAGCCATATTTCAGGAGCTTTCAGGTAACTCAGGATACTGCCCTGGGTTGGAGGCAGGAGGATGTGCAGAAGTAGGATGTGCTCAGCATCTCCCCAAGAGCCTGATCCCAGAGAAAACAGGACCCAGCTAGAGCAAGCAGCCTTTCCCCTACAGCTCACAAGCCCAGTTCCCTTCACTGTATACACAGTTCATGAAGCTACCTGTCCATAGAAGGCCCCTGTGTGACTACGGCTTAATGCCCAGTCATTTCTAAATCCCTAACTTCATCTCTATATATGTATTTTGTGAATGAAACCCTATCGGACAATGTAGTCCATACTTGTACACAGGAGATAAGAGGCCTCAGATCATGGCTTCCTATTCAAAATGGTAACTGTGATAGTATGGAAATTCAGTGAGGCCTGGCTGGGTAGTGCTCAAAGAAACTTAAGGTGAGAAAAGATAAGGGTGTGTCATCTGTGACTAGGGAACTGGGGTGAGGGTGTCAGTTCTAATGGGCCAGCCTAACATTTGAACCAATTTGCTTGCCAAACAAAAAGATCGTGGTCGTCTCTGAGAACTAGGGGATTTGGTACTCTATGGTACCCATGCATACATTGCTTTCCTACATCAGCTAGCTGCTTAGGGTGACCTGAAAAGAGAGAGAGAGAGAGAGAGAGATTCCTGTGGTATCTTGTCTGTGTTTGTGGTGGGCAAACCAAGGGCAGAGAGTGTTAGACTGTGTGTGTGTATGCATGTATGTATGTATGCATATCAACAAGTGAAGTTGAAATAACCAGCGGTATGTACTGTAGAATTCCCATTCTCCTGGGAAGAACCAAGCATGCATGCACATTTGAGTGATTCTGTGTACTCATTAACTGGTCTTATATTTGGATTAAAACATGAAGCCTACAGTGTGAAAAAAAAAAAGCAGGGGCTGGTCATGATGCTCAGTGACAGAGTATTGACTGGCTTGTGCAAGGCTCCGGGATCCATCCCACCCCAATAGATCATTCATAATGAATTACACTCCTGATTTTTTATTTACATAGGATAACATTACATAAGATAAATTTCAATAAAATTTAAAAGCATAATGGCCAGGAGTAGTGGCTATATTAGTTTCTTGACTTCTTGCTGTGATAAAAATATCCCAACCAAAGCAGTGGGGCCAGAGAAGAGGTTCAGTGAGTGTGTTTCCTGCACAAGCCTGGGGACAAAGGAGAGAGGGTTTAGAGTTCATAGAGAGTGTCTGTCTCAGAGAGGAAGTCAATAAATGTAACAGGAGCTTGAGGCAGCTGGCCATGAGTCATCCTCAGTGAGGAGGCAGAGAGTGATAGGTGCTAGCATTCAGCCACGTTTCCGTTTGATATAGTCCAAGATCCCCGACAGTGGAGATTGTGAGCTGTCTCAGGACAGTAACAGAAGCAAGGTCAAACCTTCCCTGGACATTCTCTGAGGCGTTGCCCAGGTGATCCCAGATTCTGGCAGCAAGTTCTGAACTCTATCACAGTAGGACACATCTAAAATTCCAGCCGCCCAGAAAGAAAATCAGGTTAAGGAGTTCAAGGTCAGCCTTGGCTATGCAAGTCTGAGGCCAGCCTGGGTTAACAGGAGACTCTGCCCAAATCCAAAAAGAAAGGAAAAAAAAGGAAGGAAGGGGGAAAAAGGCAAGAAAACAAGTAAAAATCTCACCATGCAAAATCGAAGAAAAGAAAATAAAAATATTCACATTTTTATACCTTTCCTGTTTCCCTGCATTTTGAATAAGTATCCATCATCATTTTTGCAGGTTTTGTATCCAGACTTGTCTGGGAAGAGATAGCAAGAAGCCATTTACTGACTGTCTACGGCTTGATTAATGAAACGATTTTCATTAATGTCCTCAACAGAATTATCTTCTTTGCGTTCTTTCTTTCCAAGCCATAAGTACCAGCTTCTAAGAGCAGGTACTCACACTAGATGAGGGAAATGGGAGCTAAGGTTCAGGACCAGATCACAGTAATGCTCTTAAGACTTTAAGAGAACAGAGTTTGTTGTTATTGAAATTCATCTCTATCATTCTAAATAATTTTAGACATTGATATTTTACAGATAAGACATTAGGTGTTGCAGTAGTGTGTGCAAACACTCTGGCATCTTCTAATGGTACCCACCCACAGTGTTCACTGACAGCTAATTGGTCAAATGCATCCCCTGAAAGCCCAGGGCCAAAGCAGAGAAGAATGTTGTGAGAATTTCATGTATCTGGCTGATGCATTTAGCTGGTTAGCTGGTTCAGGTTTTGTACATAACAGCTTCCTTCCTTCTCAGTCTTCTGCTCAGTTCTTGTGATGGTTTGTTTGATAACAGTTCTATGTCTTTTCTTTCATGTTTACCAAAACATCACAGTGGCTTTCTCCACTACTTTGTGTATAAGAATAATTCCAAAGCTCATAGTTTCTCATTCTGATACTTCCCCAGATATCCCATGTCTTTTACCCCTATCTGCAATGTTTCCTTTAGCATATCTGAGCACAGCTGGCAACAATTTATTGAGTGCCACTACACTAAAGATCTGGTTCTGTTTAATTCCCCCTTTGGATGGGGAATTGATTTGTGAGGGCTCCATCCACTCTGATGAAAACACTTTATGTTTTTAGTTTCCAGTTTTTGTTCCCAGTTAACACTGAAGTCCAAGATCGTGTTTTATAGCTATTAGAATTCTGTTCCCCCAGTAGCTAGCTGCAAGATCAGTGGAGACAGATGAGACCTCCAAGAGGCTGGCTTCATTCTTTCTACACCTGACGCTTAGAAAAATAATGACCATTTCACGAGACCCTTTCACACCTGAACGAAATGGGGCCAGCAAACTTTTGGAAATGGCTGTCAGTATTTTAGGCTTTGTGAGCCACAATACATCCAATTTGGCTTATGTAAATTAATGAATTTGATGAGAGTGGCCATGTTCCGACAACTTTTAAATTTTAGTTTTGCAGAAGCAGGTGGCAGACAGGATTTGGCCTACAGCCCACAGTCTGAAGCCCTAAATAAAGTGTATATCTTTGATATTTCTTCTGAAGCTTCCTTGTTCTCTCTCTTTCTTTAACCTCCTCACAAACAAATGCTCCTACTGGTCCTACTCGGAGCTCTGTGGGCCTTAGTATTTCAAATATTATCTCCATATCTTCCTAATGTGACTTAAATCTACAGCTTTAAAGACCTCCACAGATGGTTTCTCAGGGACATCCTAAACTTACTTATTTTGAAATAGTTAAGACATAGCTTATTGTCTTTCTCTACACAGGGCAAATTCTCTATCTGATGAGGGGAATCATCCATCCACTTTTCTGATGAGATTCCCCACTCTAAATATTATTAAAACCCATTGACTAACATACATCTTCTTTCATCCCACCTCCTCACAGGTGTGTTAGTGTCTTTTACTCATTCAGCATCTTGGATTGGTACCCAACTGTAGTAAGAGGAGAGTAGACTGTGTCCCACCACCTGGCTAGCTTAGCCCCGAAATAATTACACAGAAACTGTATTAATTAAATTGCTGCGTGGCCCATTAGCTCTAGCCTCTTATTGGCTAACTCTCATATCTTGATTCAACCCATTTCTAATAATCTGTATGTCACCACGAGGTCATGGCTTACCAGGAAAGATTCAGCATGTCTGACCTGGCAGCTTCATGGCAGCTCTCTCTGCCTGCCTCCTTTCTCCCAGCATTCAGTTCTGTCTCCCTGCCTATCTAAATTCTGCCCTATCAAAAGGCCAAGGCACTTTCTTTATTCAACCAATGAAAGCAACACACAGAAATAAGGACCTCCTACACCACCCAATCCTTTCACTGTAAATAATCTATACCGGGGGCTAGAAGTGGTCAGAATCTGGGTGTATTACATTGCCAGGAGACTAGAGCCCTGGGCTCCATGGAGACTTTCAGGCTTGTGGAAAGGGAGCTAGAGATGTATAGACGACTTAGGATGAGCAGTCTGACAGCTGTTTACCTCCTGGCCACATGTAAAGAAAGAAGAATGTGCCAGATTCTGGATGAAGAAAGCCATCCAAGGACCCAGGTGGAGAGAAGATAGTTAAATTTTCACCTAAGAGGAAGTAGGAACAGCCATTCTTGCCCTGTATACTCCCTGAAGCTAAAACATCAGTAGATTTAACATCTGGGATGGAGACCCTAAAGGTTTCCGTGAAACTTTTCATTTGGTCCTCATCTTTGTTGGTGGGATGGAGGAGGAAAGTGGAATGTATGTCTTGCCCTTAACTAGTTCATCTGTCTAAAACCACCTCTAACCTCCTTTTAATGGTATTTTGCTTGCACTATAAGAAGTACCTTCTAGTTCCTGCTTCCTATACTCTCAGAAATCTCTCACCTCTGGTCCAGCTGGTGGAGTGATACATTATCCCCACCCAATGGAGCATGATGATGCTTGCATGTTGAGCGCTGGTTAGCACATTACTTAACATGGGTTCTAGATTTTACCCAAAAAATAAGTGTAACCTTTCTACCAGTAAGAAGAAAGTTTTAAAAAGGTTTTACATTTTACAAGATTCAAGAGTATGTGTAACTTAAACCTATAAACTTGAAGAACTAGGCTAAGCCATGGTAAACAGATTTTGAAAAAAAATCTAAAAAATATTAACTATATATACACATACATGTAGGCAGAGTTTTTTTTAATCAGGTCCACCAGACAGCTCCCAAATAACCACACTGAGACTTAATATTAATTTTAAAAGCTCAGTTGACAGCTTAGAATTGTTATTAACTAGTTCTTTCAACTTAAACTAACCAATATTTTGTGTCTCTCTACCATGTGGCAGTACCTTTTTTCAGCATGGTTTGTTCATATTGCTTCTCTCGCATCTCCTGGTGACTCCACCCTCTTCTACCCCAAGCTCTCTTTTCACCAGTAAGTCATCATAACCTTCTCCTGCCTAGTTACTGGCCAATCAGCTCTTTATTGCCCAATGAGAGTAATATAATATTCACAGTGTACATAAAAGATTGTTCCACAGCACATATACATGTACTGCATATGCATTTTATCTGAAGATCCCATTTGAGTCTTCATTAATTGAACTACAAATGAATCTACACTTGAGAAGCAAGCTCTAGCCTCATGCTCCAATCAGCATGTTTGGAATGGAAATCCAGGCAAACTTATTGCTCATCTGGGTGTCAGTGATCATGACAATGATGGTCATCCTAGGAAGGAAGCAAAAATAAAAATCAGTCCCTATCCTGCTTGACAACACCCCAGAATAATCCGGATTGCTTCAAGAGATAAGATGAGATTTCCAGAAAATTCCCTGAGATGTTTAACTCTTAATTCAATTTATTTGAAAATTTCATTATAACTCATTAGATAAATTAAGAAAGTCCAATAACACAAAAAGTGGAAAAACAAAATACTGTAATCAGAGCTGGAAGAAGAAATAGAATCATTGGCTCAGTGTAAAGTGAACCTCCGTGGCTCTGACAGAAACTTTCTTGCCTAATATATTCATTATATTTCTCTATATTTCCATTTTAATTATCACGAAGAAAAGGCAGCCACCCTTTTGCCAAGCGCAGTAATTTATACTTGCAATGGTAAGATAAGTAACACCACTCTAAATACATCATAAACAAAATATTTATTAGGAAAGCCTCATTAGCATGCATTTCATTCTGATAATAAGGTTTAGGAATTTAAATTAATATCAGTGTTATTCGAGAACATGGCTATTAACATTTAATAATGTTTAGCATTTATATAGTCCTTTGTGTTTCCAAAGTACTTTAGCCATTAATTAATTAAACCCAAATTATCATTGTGAGCAGGTTCAGCTCATGGTTTCTTCGGTTATGAAATTATATTCATTAAATATTTTAACTTTTCCAGCTAGAAGTTCTCATCAGCAGTAATTGTCTTGGAAATTTTCCCTTGCAGAGTGAAGTTGCTTCTGTACAGACAAGAATCCCTCAGTGAATATCTATCACGGATTTTGTTGATGACCTGTGAGGACCAGAGATGGGCAGCTTCAAGAAGAGAGAACTCTAGAACATTCTGGAATGTCTGGGTTTCGATTCTATTGGCTTTATTACTGGTCCCCTGATTCCATCACCACCCACCCACTGAGATGTCTGGTCAAGGTCATCCTTAAAAGTCAAACTTTAAAATAGAATCACGGCTTAATATTTAGCCAGCTAAGATATTTCGCACACAAAAACGTGCCCTGTGTGTTTTTAAGGAGAGNAGGGAGGGAGGGAGGGAGAGAGAGAATTAGTTTAAGCGAAAAAACCATCATACTTGGAGGAGGACTAGACCTGCCATCTTAGAACACAAAGATATTTAATTAGACAGACATTAACAGCATACAAAAGCCCCTCGGAACAGGTATTAGTGCTGTGGACTGGAGCAGTGACATGACCTGTCTTGGGAGGACTGTCACCCAGGAAGTTTTCTCAATTGGTGTTGGTTCCCTTCTGGATAGAGGTTGTCAAGCAGGTGCCTACCAAACCCACAGGGGCAATTAGACTGCTTCATTCTGGACCATGAAACCCAATCAGAGCATCCTCCGTTGGGAATGAAACCCCTCAGCTTACACTTGGTTCCCTGACAATGGTCTTGGGCTGTTCACTTTAGACGTGGGGTACCCAACCTTACTTGCCCCAACCAATGAAACAGCAAAGCCAGTCCCTAGGGTTAACCCTAGGAGGCCAGGGCATGGCACACTGTTGGTTTCCTCCAATGGCTAATTTTATCAAGGCTAAACTGAGAAAAAAAAATCAGAAAACACTTATGCCCCAATACAAGAAAGACTGGATTTATTATCAGCAAGGAAAACAGAAAATTATTATCATCCATCAGCGTGGCGAAGACGACAGGAAGAGTCTAAGCACAGTCACCCTGTGGTCTGTGCTCTGCCTTCCTTAGCTTTCTGCTAGGTTCACAAACGCCAGCCCTTAAAATACAAGCAGATGCAGCAGAGTGATCAGGATAATGGGCTCCATCCTCAGTGGTCCAGAACCTTCTAGGTGGGAGTCACATTATATAGCAGATCAGAACAAATGTAACAGTATTTTTTTAAAGTAAAATGTGCTCTGCATTATATAGCCCCATAAATCCTGAACATGCTACAAAATTCCCATCCTGGGGGATTGGATTTTCTAGCTTGTAGTTCTAGCTCATTTTCCATGGGTCTTCACTACCCTGTTGCTAATTTGAAACTACCTTTAGGATCGCAGATAAATGAGTGCTTTGTCACAGAAAGAGACAGGGAGGCAGAAGGGAGGGGGAAGAAAGGCGGGAAGGAGAGACGGGGTGAATTTTCCTTAATCTTAAAACTCCATGTGTAAATGTTCCCCGGATGAAGGGCTGACATAGCAGATGTCCAAATATTTATTTCCGATTTGAACCATCACCCTTCAGTATTTAATGGCTCTTTTTACCTACACGCCATGGAAACCCAGACTTCTCACATCTGATATTTAAAACTTTCACAATGTCATGTTTGACTTCTGACTTCACACCCCCTCCTGTCTCTGGCAAAGGTGGAGCTCAGGCAGGTTTGTGCATCTGACTGTTCTCTGCATACTCTGCCTAGTCCCCAATCTCAAAGCTTTCCTCTGAGGAGGAATATGGAGAAGGATAACTCCCACTCCCAGCTTTTGTCTGAGCTGCTTCCATGAAGTGAGATGCTCATAGAGTTTCTAGGCATCCCCATATAGCTTCGAGGCCTCCCCAGCCAACCGTGCGATTCTGCAGCAGACAGGGCTATTCTTCATTGCCTTAATCTCCGAGGCACACAGAACTTTTAAACACGGTCAGCATTCACACGATGGCTTTAAAAACAGAACTGGATTTTAAAAATAAACCATTTTTTCCCATGCTTGGAACTGTAAAAACAGCACTAAACCTTAACACATTTAATTTAGGGGAAACCTTGTAGCATGAAGTTTTCTCAACAGAAGCCTAGCATAAATGGGAGACTTTCTACTCAAATATAGGATGGACACTAATCAAAGACTCAATGGAGCGAGAGAAACCTAGCTAGAAGAGATTCACAACAATAAAGGGAAACGACCTGGAGCAGAAGCTGCAGTGGGAAGAGTTTGGCTAGATCCCCATTCAAACACAGAAGCGTTACTAAGGGTAGGTTGCTGTCTGGGTCAGAACTGCAGAGCCTTCTGTAAGAATAAAAGCAAAATGAGAAATTCATGAGATGTTTGAAAAGCCTGATGGGCACTAATGTTGGGATGAGGAGTATGTGGAGTGGCGGAGACGATGGATTCAAAGATCAAACCAACAAGAACCAACACATAAAGCAAGCCTTGCAGTGGGTGATATCAATATACGCGCTGTAATGGAAGGCCCGAACGTGCACATATGGCTGAGAACGACTGCCTTAATCACCTAGCAATTGCGTTACCCACACAAGCAGTATGGAACTTCTACGAGGTGGGAAATGAGGCTGAAAAACGTGCTATCTTCAAGCCAAAGAAACGGTTAGGTTTTGTTTCGAATTTTCAAAATATGTGTGTAGGATGAGCATGTGAGTGTATCAGGAGACACCTGAGACCTCTGCACACAACAGCAGCAACAACAGCAACAACAACATAGTACTAAAACCCTATCTCCATGACAGCGACCTCCAGTCCCCAAGTTTCTTCATGCTCCCATTTCTAAGTAATTAAGAGCTAATGGGATCATCTGAAATAGAAAAAGAAGGACATAGGTAGGGAAGGGAAAGAGAAGAAGTGAGAGGGGCATGGTCAGGCCCGGTTGGCAACACGTTCCATGGTGCTCCATCCTGTTTCTAGGGACATTTTCTGGCAATTTGTTTCTCACCATCCTTATTTTAGATTCATCATAAAAAATGTCACCATGGAGCCAGTGGAATGGGTTAGAGAGTGACGATGAATGACACCAAGCCTAACGACCCAAGTTCAATCCTCAGGACCCACATAAAAGTGAAAGAGGAAATATGACTTGGCAACATTGACCTCTGAACTTGATACACACACACACACACACACACATACAACATACACACACTTGTACTATAGCAAGACATGCATTAACACATGTACAATAATAGCAGAGGCAGTAACAACACACATACACACATACAGTAGGGACACACACATGCATACAGTAATACTATGGTTTTAAGTGTGAACTGTGGTGTGAAGAGGTTGCTCTGAAGCTGAACAGATGGCTATCAATCAGTTCACTCTCCAGGCAAGTCTGAATTCAGCAACAATACAGGACACTTATGGCAGGAAGAGGGTCTAGGGATGCTTTGTAAGTCTGAAATTTTCTGATGAGCCTATTTTCCTCTATTTCGAAAGATTAATTAATAATTGTTAATTAGCATGAAACAGTTTATTTCATTATAGATTATGTTATATGCAGTCTCTCTGGAGTGATACATGCAGGCACAAGGCAGATGCTTATCCTCAGCCCCTTCTGCGAGAGGTCTCCTCGGGGATTTAAACCATCTCTTTTAAGTGAAGCTAAATTCCACAGGAGAAAAAAATTACATATTATCTTGTATACAATGGTTTTTCCTTCCACTTTTCTTCCTAAGTGAAAAGGAAATGATAGAAAATAAAGTGAGTCTTGGAATTATATTAAACCATGGCAATTTGTGAGCTGTTATGTTAGTGATGGCTTTGTGTCTGGTATGAATTCTCAGCACAATGGATCCAGTTCTGCTCCATGACTCTGCTCCCATTTACATTAACAAGAGCTGTGCTGTTAAATCCCGCAGATCACAGAAAAATCTCTCCACTGAATGTGAAATTCTGGGGAAAGACACCTCCTGGGAAGTGGATGTGACCAAATGAGAACTCAGAGAGCAGAGCAAAACTAGGCCAGAAGGAAGGTTACTGGGGAGGGAACACTGGTCAGGCAATCACATTTAGAAGTATTCAGCCAACAAGCTGCACACAGGCAAAGCTGGGAGGACTGACCTCAGATCTTCTCTTTGTGGACCTGGAAGAGTCAGTCACTGGTTCCCCTAAGTCAGATTTCATTATGTAAAGTTAATGCGGTGGTTAGTATTTAATAAACAGAATAAAAGACAGTCAATGTTCCTGCAAGGGCATAGCAAAGCTCTTTGACTATTTTATCCTGGCAGCTCAATCTAGGAAGGAATGTGTTTAAAACAAGAAATACTGTACTTAGCGAAGTTTTGAACTAGTTGGAATCAGGGAGAGACAGGTAACACTTTTACCTCTGTCTTTGTATTTATGTTACTTGCAAATTCATTACACTTTCCACCCAGTGAGCTGCCATCAGTTGAGGGACGCAAGCTTTGATGCATGCATGGGTTCTTGGAATGACAACCATATTCAAGACAACAGACCACTGCCCCCACATTTCTTTAATAGCCTAAATTTCCCATCTCGGGTACCACTGGGCTGGTCTACATTCTATAACTAAGACTCGCTTTAAATCAGTTCGAATCTTCTAGGATTCTGCATAAATGGAATCATCATACATATGTCCATAAAATGCAGTCTTTTAATCTGACTTTTTATTCTCAGCAAGATTATTTGGGATTCATTTGTTGACCTATCATCTCATTTTTTTATTTATTTATTTTTCTAAGTAATATTCTGAGCCAGATTTTGTTGTTAACCTGGTGATAGGTCTTCTAATTGTGTCTAAATGAATCTGCCATGAATGTCAGGGTACCATGTTTAGGACATATGTTTTCATTTGAGGAAGGTAAATCCCAAAGAGTAGGTAAGCTGTGTCATGCTTCATAGGGCTGGTTTTACATTATCTACCTGTTTTCCAAAATAGCAGCACCAATGCATTCTTACCCACAGAGCTTTTTTTCAGTTCCTATTGCTCCTTAAGTCCTCAGGTATACACCATGATTATCTTAGTCTTCTCTAGTCACGTGACAAACTTCCATACACTTAACAGCTTCCAAAAAAAAAAAAAACTTACATTTATCAGTTCACAGTCATGTTGGCCAAAAGTCCAGGTCCAGTGTGGCAGAATCATTTATCAAAGGCATACAGACTAAATAAAAATCACCATGCAGCCTGTGTTCTCTTCAGAGCTGTTGCTCCTTCTCAATCTCATGTCCTTCCATATGCTTCCTTTGGCTCCAAGCTGCTGGCATTCCTCAACACGTGGTACCATTCCATCCTCTAAGCCAGCTCGGGTACAGAGCTTTCCCTTGACTCTGGCTTGCTGACAGCCCCCACTATATGGACTTCTTGCTCATGTGACTGAGTCAGGACAATTCACATGCTCTCCCTATTTTTAAGGATAGTTTCCTCATACACAAATCTTCAAAAGTCCTTATTCTATAAGAATATCATAATTACAGCCCCCACCCAACTCAAGATAAGGAGCTCACACCACAGCTCACAGACATCATTTAGGATTGAGGCCATCAGAAGCCATCTTAGAATCTGGGTAGTGCAGAATGATCATCTGGAACGTAGCAGCCCAAGATTTCAATTTGCACCCCCTAATGACTGTGACTAAGCATCTTATGTGTTCATGTGCTATCTGTAAACTTTCTATGGTAATGTCTATTAATAAGATTAACATTTTAATTGGATCATTTGTCTTCATAATACCAATATTTAGTCTTAAATATGTTATTTCTGTTAAGTCTCTTGTCACATTTCTATAAAATTGAAGTCCTAAGATCACTGACTCTTCTGGTAAATAAAGATTCTATATCTTTGTACCTGATCTTTCATCCAACCATGAATTTTTGCAGTTTTGGGGCATAGATGTCTTATAAGTATTTGTAAATGTAGCCCTGGTGCATTCTCATTTTGAGAAGTTAAACATATTTTGTTTGTTTCATTTCAATTATATTTAAGGACAGTGTATAGACATTCCCTTGATGGTGCATGCAGAATCTGTGTGCTATGCCTTTACCACAATCAATAGTTTCAGGATCCATTTTGCAGATTCCTTGAGAGCTTCAACATAAAATCATACTCTGAACGAAAGTTCTACTTCTTGATTTTTAGTCTGGATTCCTGCTTTACTTTTATTCTCTTTTCTGCCCTGGTTCTGGCTAGCAGAATACTGTGGAAGTTAGAAGAGAGAGTACGCTGCTGACCGGTGCCCAGCCTTCGTGGGAAAGCCTCTACTAACTATAGTGAGCTACAGATTCTTCCCAAGCAAACTTTATCAGCCAGAATTCCCCTCCAGTTCTTGGCTGCTGGCAGATTTTTGTTTTTTTGTTCTGAAATCATAAATTGCTCTCAGATATACAAAACGATTTTTCTACATCCTACTGAGATAGCCACACAACCCACCCCCCAAATTTGGCTTTTAATAAGGTGTGTGTGTTTGTGTGTGTATTAGCCTGATAATATCATGCATCAGATGTTAAATCATCCTTGTATTCCTGAATAGCTCTAGGTTATCTATCCTATATTATTGGTTGTATGTGTTTTGCACTTCCAGAAGACTTGAGTTCAATTCCTAGCACTCACATGGTGTGCTCACAATCATCCGTAACTCCAGCTCCAGGGTACCTGATGCCCTCTTCTGGCCTGCAAGGGCACCTGCACACACATGCTTATTACCCATCCTTCAAACACATATGCATAATTAAAAATAAATCTTTAAAGAAATTCCACTTGTTCATGAGGGTATTGGACAATAGTTTTGCTTTCTTATAACATCTGTCCTTTCTTCACAGACTGAGAAGAACTTTCTGCAACTTTCTGTGTTTAACAGAATTCACCAGTAAAGACGGCAGGTATAGAGCGTTCTTCTTTATGACATTACAAATTCTGCCTCTACCCTATCCAAGCAATCACCATGTCTTTAAGGAATGAGCTTTTGGGGTTTGTCTGGGTGTCTAATTGGGATATAAAGTCACTCACCGTATTCTTGAATTATCTTCATCAACTCAGAGAGTAGACAATATTCCCTTTCTTGTTTCTAATATTGGTAATTTGTAGCTGTTAATCTTTGGTTGTTGTTGTTCCATTAAGTCTACTTAAATAACTAGAAAGTTTGTTGAATTTCTCAATAATTCTGTTTTTCTTCTGGTGATCTTGTTGCTTGGTGATGTTTTACTATTGTTTATTTATTTGGTTTCTGCTTTACTTTTAAATGATTGTTTCTGATTTCATTGCCTTAATTTGAAAATTTTATGGTTCTTTGAATTGGGAGAGAAGACCACTGATAGGCCTCTTAATTTATGTGTGTGTGTGCATGTGCATGTGTGCATCTGTGTGTGTGTATGCGTGTGTATGTTCTTGTGTGTGTATGCATGTGTGTGTGCGCGTGTTTTTCTGCATGTCTGTGTGTATGTGTGTATGCATGTGTGTGTGTGTGTGTGTGTACAGACAGCATTTGTTGTTTTTAAAAAGCCCTTAAGCCCAAATTTTTGTATAGTATCTTAATTTTCATTATATTCAAATTTTAGTTTTCTATGACTTGCGGACTACTATGGAGTTTGTTGCTTGTCTTAAAATACTTGAAAATTTGCAGATATTTTTCTGTTATTGTATTCTATCTAATTCCAAGCTTTTCCTAAGATATACTTTTTATAATTTACACACTACTGGTAGAGGGTTTTTTTTTTGTGTGTGTGTGTATGCATGTGTGACTTAGAGTAGAGTCTATCATGGTCAATATTCTATGTTTGTCTTACAATTCTGTTAATGGTTGCAGGGCTCCATCACTTGGGTCAATTTATTTACTAATATTGTTAATGTCTTCTGATATGATCAGTTTTCTGTGCACTTGGCTATTGCGAAGAAGATACTAAAGGCTTTTGTTTTAGTTGTAGATTTATCCATTTCATTTATGCAGTTTTATAAGCTCACATATTATATATTGATAAATGTTTATCCATCACCAGGTGCAAAGACATGCACCTATAAATGTATCAGATTTTGTCACTATGAAATGATGATATCAATTTGGGTAATATTTTTATCTGAATTTATCTTTCTTGATAGTAATATAATCACTTGAGTGTTATTTCAGTTAATATTTATAGAGTGTGTGCATATTTGTTTACTTATATTTACTCTCAGTGTATTTACTTCTTTATAGCTCAAATACTATCTTGCTGATGTGTCTTCTCTGGGAACAGAATCTGATAATGTCTACATTTAAAATGAGCTGTTTAAGCATATACCTCGGATGTGAACACTGATTCTCTTGCGCAATAATCTCTCACCTTGCTATGACCTTTTCTGTGTTTTGTTGTTGTTGCTGCTGCTCTTATTTCCTTTTCTTTCTCTTCTGCCTTACTTTAAGGGACTGTTTCTAGTCATTGCCCCGATCAGCACCATCCCGTGTAATTTTCATCTCCGCACAGTAAGTTCTAACTCTACAAGTCTCACTTGGGTCTTTTTTTTTTAATCCATATTTTTTAGCGCGTGTGCTTTTCTCTGCCTATGTGACCATACAGAGCCTGTTTATAATTTCTAAAAATCTCTTTTACGCTGATCCTGTTTCACTTTCTGTGTCTGTGTCTTTTCTCACCCTTATTATAGTTTTCTCTTTATTACAGACTTTCCCTGGTAGCTTGCAGGTCTCCCAAATTCCTCACAGATGACAGACATTCTGAATTTACACAGTTGGATGCTGAATGCTTTTAATATTTTTGAGCTTTGTAGAAAGAGATTGACCCTTGTGAGGCCTTTCTTAAAGTTCTGATAGGCAGCATGGGAGCAACCTTTACTCTGAAACTAACTCTGGCTGAGACACTTGCCTCGATTCCATCGCGAGATTTTCCACTTTAGCGGCGGAGAACAAGAGCCATGTGCAGCTCTGCATGTTGTTTCTGCTTTAGCCCAGTTCTTCCCCTGCCCTTACATAGCTGCTCTACAACACAAATATAGCACTGCCGAGTAAGAACTTCTAGATGGTTCTTTAGCAGACTGTTGAGACCTGCTCTCTGCTATGCTTTCTCTCATGGACTCTCTGTCCTGCTGGTTCTGCATATCCAGACCGCCCTGGATTCTCAACCCTGACCTCTCAAAGCAGAAACACTACTCTTTCTTTTAACCCGGCCAAGCACTGGAGGCAGTCAGTATGGCCTGTGAAGCTGACATCGGTTCTCCTTCTCTGGAGAGACAGAAAGGCCATTGCTTTCTACGTGTTATTTAGGTTTTCAGTTGTGTAATGGAATCTCATTCCTCTTTCCCTTCATGGCTAGCAGTCAGTGCTTCTCAACCTTCCTAGTGTTGTGTCTGCTTAATACAGTTCCTCATGTTGCGGTGATGCCCTCAACCATAAAATTATTTCAATACTACTTCATAACTGCAATTTCGCTGTTGTTTTGAATTGTAATATAAATATCTGATATGCATATAATCTGATATGTGATACCTGTGGGGATCAAGACCCACAGGATGAGAACCACTCCTAGAGGTAGTTGTCTATGTATCTGTCTTTAATAAAAATAAATATTCAGATATAGATGAGTGTAACATCTGACATTTTCTAACCTAGAGAAAAAGCACTTTTAATAATATGTTAAAGTTTTGTATATACACCTTCATGACAAAATATTCTTTAGCTTGCTTTTTAAGTGAATAAAAATTAAATTTTTAGCTTTTGGAGCCATCTGATTCCAGTGAGCAGACACAATAAGGTTAGAAGTTGATCCTTTGTAATTGGATCATTAGACACCCCCAGTGTATAGTTTTTAAGGTGTTCTGTTAGAGCCCAGAAACTCACATCTACAGGTGATTGCTGCTTGCCCTGACATGGAGTTCATTCTAGAGTTTGAAATCACTGGAGATCACCACGCTTGTTCCATGGTTTCACCTCACACTGTGCTGGAATTCTCCATGAGGGGAGCGGTGGAAAGAAAGAATGCTGGGTCTGACAGGTGGGTTCTGACCTAGGATTGGCAGTGTGTAGGATTTATTTCTTCAGCTCAGTCTGAACTCTCTTTGTGGAAACTGAGGGTTTTTTATTTTGCTTTTGTTTGTTTTGCTTTTTGCTGTTTTTGTTTGTTTGTTTGGTTGGTTGGTTTTCCAAGACAGGGTTTCTCTGTAGCTTTGGGGCCTGTCCTGGAACTAGCTCTTGTAGACCAGGTTGGTATCAAACTCACAGAGATCCTCCTGCCTCTGCCTCCTGAGTTCTGGGATTAAAGCTGTGACTCAGCAGATACTGTGGTTTGAAAGACTCAGCTGGATGGAAATATCCACGATGAGTCTTGCGCTTCTCATTTATTGGCAAAGTTACTAAAATTTCACGATACTTGGGCAAGTTAGCTCGAGGTGGTGCTGGAGACAATCAGAACGTTTTAATCATGGATGGTGGTCCAAAGCTGCACGAAAAGTCACCCTGCAGTTGAGTGATGGCTGGTCTAGCCTATGGAAATAACCAGGTGATTGAATCTGTGTCCCCAGAGACAGTGATCCCTGACTTTGGTCCGGATAGTTGTGTTTCATAGTCTCAGCTGAGAGCCCTGGATTATAGTGTAATGAATAATAAATAACACCGGTACAAGTGCTGTCGAGTTAGAGCTGAGATATGTTAATAGACGATGAGGTGAATTCGTAATCGACTAAAGTAACTCACATTAATATCTTTTACATTTGCAAAGCTTAAAAAGACAAATAGTTTCAATATGTCCTGCAGCAGAAACAGAAAAGTCAACTAGTGTTTACATAGCAATCGGGAGCATTAATTTTCTATTGGTCTTTCTAACAGGGTGTAATTCCATGAGGCCTGAACCACAGAATTGTCAGAGGGCATTTGCTTTTCAGAAGCAGGACTGAAGTGCACAAGCCCAAAGAAAATGATCAAGTTGAAATCTATTCTTCTTTTTCCTAGTTCCTAGACATTTTAATTCTGAGAAATTATTAATTAGCTTTCCTCTGAGTATTTTCAGCTTTAATAATAGACAGGGGGGCAGGCAAGCTTTCAACAAAGAGGAGTCTAATAGAGACTTGTTGGCAGGTTAGGATGAGAGTGTCGGCCACAGGAGTCACTACGGAAGTCACATCCGCAAATAGGAGGCAAACAGGAGGCATTGAGGAAAGAGACGCCGGAAGGAGCAGGTCCCCTGATACAACCAACCTCCCAGGAGACTGCCAGCCTTGGGGTTAGGTCCTGTGGTTAAGATCTGGCTTTTGAGCATCTCTTGATCATGATTTGGCCTGGAGGCAATAAAAAGCTTTCAGAAAGTAAAATTGGGAACAAAAGTTCATGTCCTGCCTAATGACATTAGTTTTGTTTTGTTGTTTTTAAGGATTTTTTTCCATTTTTATGGCTCGTACAGATACTAGACAGCATTCATTTCCTCCCCTTTCCTAATGCAGGCAATTGATGGTGCACAGTCTATGATCCCACAGCACAGCGACCTGCATTCCTAGGGAAGAGGTAGAGTAAGCAAGGGATACTTCTGAAAACTTCATACAGTTAATAATTACAAAGAAGATAAAAGGGGACGAAAGGAACTTGCCATTTTCTAGTTGACTACATCACTGTTTTCTTTCGCTGAGGGGTAAAAAGTTCACCGTTCTAAAACAAAGTAAAAACTGAGTCAAAAAGCACAACATCTGAAAAAAAGGATAAATCATCAACAATAAATATTTTTACAATGAAAAAGTAATTTCAACACTAGGGAAAGAAGGGAAATAACTGACTGGCCAACCCCGATGATGATGGCTTCTCTGTGTGGAGAGTCTCAAGGAATTGTTTCTATGAGGAAAGGCCGTAGACTAGGAGTCTTGCTTAGGAAAGATGCTCATGATAAATAAGAATATTTTCCCAGCCACTTATAAGCTACTAGGACATAAAAAGAGTTAATTTTGGGGTTACAAAGCAAACTATTAAACTTGAATAGTAAAATCAACTTAATAGAAATCATACACAAGGCAATGATAGAAATATTGATTATCATAACTACTTTTCCCTTAGTAAAATTCCATGTTATTAAAGTGAACTAAAAATTTTTTCAAAGAAAAATAGAAGCTAAGTAATAATAAGAGGAAATCAATGTTAATATAAATTTAAATGTTTCATAATTCCCTGGCCTGTTTTATGATTCCACATTCCATTTTAATGAAATTTTTAAATTATAATAAACAATAGCAATGCCCCTTTACAGTTTAGTAAATCTTCCTATAAGTGTGTTCAGTATAAGATAAGCTGAATATTTTTAGTGTGTGCCTCCGAATGATTTCATTCCCTTTGAGCTGTGTTTTGAAACTTGTCATGTGCACATGTCCTCAATAATTGTGATGGAGATGGCACAACGGTGACAAGTAATTGATGTGCCATGCACATCTGCTTTAAATAGTGTTTCAGTATTGATAGGTGATCTCAGATGCCAACAGGGTGGGTTCTCATCGAGTGAAAATAGCAGGGGAAAGATGACATAATGACTTAAGTATTGCTTTCAACAACAACAACAAAAAATACTCGAAGTATTTTGTTGAGCAGAAAATGTTATCTTTAATTCAGGGCACTCAGTTCTCTGGTAGATGAGACGCATTTACCCCAAGAACTGGTCCTCCTTTGGAAATGACAGCTCACAGCTCTCTTAACTCACACTCACTGGGCCTTTGACGAGTGTCCCTCAAATCCCAAAGTCTCCACTGTTTATTTCCCTTCCCAGGAGGCCTTCGGAATGTTTGATTGCTCTCTCGACTATGCCAGATATCATGATCACTGAATATTTCAGGAGCTCCTTCCAAGCTAGCCCTGGGAGTACCGACTGTCTCCTGTGACTGCATGTGTTCTGAGACTGTTTTCTCTTCAGTGAGACATGTACGTGCTGGCCACTGTCGCTCATTCCGTTCAAACACCAGAGTGAATTCTCACCGTTCTGACATGCTTTACGGCCTGTCTCCCTCTGATATTGCAGAACATTATCTCCCAATGAAAATAGACTCACTCTCTGTTCACATTTCTTAAAACTATGATTAAATAGTTACCCTTAAGGAACCCAGCATGCTCTGAAATAAAAAATGCTGTTGTAGTTTTTTTTCTGATAATAAGTCATTTGGAATGAGCTTAGAAATTTGATTGTGTCTGTGTCAAGTGTTATAAATAAAAATCAGATTCATGCTCCAACATTACTCAGAAATAACAAGTATTCAATTCTTATTGTGCATCGAGACCAAATTGATTGTGTTCAGACCTAGCATTTCAACCACTAAATTATTGCTTATGTTCATTTGTTAGGATCATAGTTTCAGCTACTGCATGTTTGAGAATGATGCACCAACCTTACACACCTTCAAATGGTAATAAATGCTGAATGAATTGCATTACTTCTTAATGCTGATATTTTCTCTCTGTTTCTCTCTACTAGAGAATCCCTGTCATTTTGTCACAATGGGTGATGATGGCTGTGGCAGAAAGTAACACATCCATATATTCAGAAGTCCACATACCTTGTGGCTCTGCTCTGGGCCACCAGAAACAAAAATGGAAGATGCACTATAAATGCTATGGAAAACATCCAGGGTAGCCCTGTTGTTCAACAGCCAAGTATTCCAACAATTCAGAGAGAATTCAAGAAAAGCTACATTGGTAGCTAAATAGTTTGTCTGAGATGGGCCAATCAGCACTACAGGGCCACACAAAGGATGGGAGGGCTCACAGAGCAGAGAACACAGGGGACAGCCTGTCCATAGGAAATGAAAATTGACTAGAGCAACATTTGCACAAATAGTATTTGATCACAAACATTGCCCGTCAACTAATTTCTCTTGTTATTTAGACTACGTTAAAAAAAATAATAAAACAACTGGAAAGTCCTAAGTCCCTGCAAGAAATTCTAACCAAGATTTCTGAAAATGGAAGCAAATTCCAACCAGCCCCACATCTTAGAAGCACTGGTTGATGGGAACGGAATGTACCGAGGAAGCAGAAAGGAAAGGATAGAAGAAGTCACTGCAAATGTTGCACACAAGACAAAATAAATGGGAAACGTAGTTTCTGAATTGCGAGGAACTGGACCTGGCCATGTATCCCAGTGCTGCCACTGGGCACTCACTAAAGGCAGCAGGCCATGTCCTGCTCCAGGCAACTGGAACTCTAAGAAAGCAAGAACATTAGAAAGCGGGAAATTGAGACAAAGGGCAACAGCAGCAGCTCACTGTACTACAAACACCAAAGCTAGAAGGCGCAACAGGAAACATCAAACTGGGGACATTGTCCTTCGGAAGCCAGTTCATAAAACTGACGGCATACCTTAGGTACGGACCCCATGTGGAGAACAAGACCAGAGAGCCTGGGGCAGGCAACAACCGTGCCAATACACTGTGCCCAGGGTAATGGACTTTCCTCTAAAAGAATGAACGCTTCAAGTAGCCAGGAAGGAATATTCTCGACTCTCTAAGGTAAGTAACAGAACTAGATTAAATAGAATCTGGTCTGTGGAACATGAATTGAAACAACAAGATTAATAAAATTTAAAAGATGCGTACATATGAATAAAAGAATAGAATGGCTTACATAAATAAGAAGAAAGGATGCGGAGCTCAGAGAGATAAATATATGCATAAGGAAGCCCTCTTTCAGCAACTAACCCCTCCCCTGCAGATTACCTATTCATAAAAGGAGGAAGCAAGCGAGAGAAGCAGTAATGCATGCTTTCCTGTCTCACATGAAAAATGGAAGCAAAGTTCTCTTTGCTTTTCACTATACATATATGAGACAAAATACCGGACAAAGAGGGAATTGTGCCACTGGGACAACCCATGGAAACTCATCGTGTCCTTTCTCGGGACTTACTGGTTCACCACCGCAGTAAACAGCAGTTCATTCCTGCCTATGCGGCAAGGGGAATCTGGCAATCTGTCATCCAGACTGAGACTTGGAGATCAGAGGAGGCTCCTAGCAATTGTACAGGGATAAAGGTGGGCATCACAGCAAACTTGAGCAGTGAGTCATCTGCCTGTGCTCGTAACCTCCAGTGTGGGTCCCTGGAAGGGGTGTGGTGCTGCAGAAGGCCAGATACAAGAGCTCAGTTAAGTCTCAGGCTCCAAGTATTTCCCCAATCAGCAGTTACTGTTCAGACAAATCTTTGGTGCAGAAATTCAATTAATCATGCATTTAAAATAGGGAAAAGAGGGAGATGGCGTTAGCATTAGGCTAGTGATATTATCCCTGGGAGCAGGGCCAGGATTGACCCTGGCTTAAAATCCAACAAGTGCAACCATCACAAAAACAAACAAACAATACAAAACCATGCAGGGCTCAAGACTCCTCTGACAGGGAAACAGTACCCAAGAGTTCAAATGTAAGTCATGGTAGCAACTGGGGTAGGAGTGGGAAGATGCATGATTGAGAAACATGACATCATTAATTCAAAGCAGAAATCTGACATACTGATAATATCTTTCATAAAATAATAAACTACCTGCAACATTGACTCTATGTTATGGTCTGTGGGCAAGACCAATACATACACTAATAATAAATAGTAATTATAATTATATATAGTAATTAGAAATAATAAAATAATTATACTATTATTATTATTATTATTATCATTATGCTGGCTGAGTTCCTCCAAAGTCATGAGACATTTAAGGGTGGAAACTGAACCCTAATGAAAGTAGGGTTCCTGTTAGAATTGGACGACAGAAAATATTCCTTTTGGGTTTGCTCCATTAGGAAAAGTCAGTTAATTCTGTGGGAGATTTAAGAGGATGGTGATGTCTGACAGTAGCTCAAAGACAACAAAAACACATTAGAGTTCCTGTCACATAGCTACGTCAACATTCTCAGTCCTTAGTAACAAAGGAGGGCATCACGTCGTACTCGAAGACAAATCAGAAGCTGCTGTAGGAGAGTGGGAGGCATCTCTTAAACTACCAGGCAGAGGAACAGCCCTGTGCTCAATGGTTTTATTCCGACACAACAGGGTCAGGAAGAGGGAAGAGAGTTAAAGAGGCATATTGGATGATGCTAGGGCTTAAGGAAGCAGGCATTTGCTCTGGGTTGGAAAATATAAATTGAGTGTGTCTCTGGAATTGAGTATATCAGTATTTTTTTTTGATCCATGCAAGGGGGTGGGATGAATGAGAGCTACGAAGGACTGATAAAAGAAGCAACAGGTACCCAAGTTAGCTTGAAAGGAGGAGATACCTTTGTGACTTGTGCAACAGTCTTCTGATCACTGCTCAGCGGTGACAACTGAGGGCCTTGTTTTGCCTTGATCCACTGTAACCACCAAGCATGCTCATTTGGTGGCATCGGATGGTGGTGCCTGTAAAACTGTTTTAAGTGGGGAATGTGATGGCTTTGTAGGATCAGGCCTGCCACCAGCTGACAGCTGTCAGGGCTGCTCTTTTACATTTGATCCTCCCGAGGAGAATGCCAAGAGACATTCAAGACACGAGGGCATCTTCCCAGGGATTCCACTACAAAGTACCACTGTGAGAAATGAGATTCTCATGCTTAGAGGTCTTCACAACCTTCTAGTGCGGTCTGCTTGTTCTCTAAGCGAGGACATTAATCCTCAAGAGATGTGAGCTCAGCAATGCCCATCTTCTCTGTGGCCTCACAGTTTCTGTTATAAATGGTCCTCTTTCTATATTTAAATCCACATGGGGGCAGAAAACCTAAGCCCATGATGATCTCAGCCTCATTTGGAATAAAATTATTTTACAAAGATATCTTTTACAGATATTTCTGACAGATGAATCAATCAGTAATTGTCTTCCTGGGGAGACAGAGGCTATAGTGCTAATAAATACAAGGCATATTTGCCTAACACCCGATGTTATACAATTTTTTTTCAAATTTATTTAGCTCAGATTTGAAGAAGGACGCTTAAAAGAAATCCCACACTGGCTCAGAATTGAGTGTAATAGAGGGCTACTTATTTAGGAATAGACTCACAGATCACAATCCTCTGCTGGAATGGGAAACAGCAACCGAATCCTGCAGCCGGAAAAGAGGCTGGATCCGTGCTTTAAATTGGCATATATATAGCATAAGAGGCCACGCCCAAGTCGGAGGGTAACTTAAAGGCTACTGGCAGTAGGAATTACTACAGCACAGATTGTCTTTCTATTTCATTAAGAATGATTTTAGAGCTGCAGAGATCATTTAGTAGGTAAAGTGTTTGCTTTTACAAGTATGAGGACCTGGATTTGATCCCAAGCAAGCACATACAGAGAGCCAGGCATGGTGGCAGGCTTATGACCCCATTGTTTGAGAGGGACAGATCAGTGACCTTTGGCTAGCCAGACTAGCCAAACTGGTGAGCCTGGGTGCCACTTAGATACTTTAAACACAAACAAACAAACAAACAAAAAACAAGGTAGAGAGTGAATAATGAAAGCCTATATTAATTAACCTCTAGCCACCACACACATGCACACGTGTACACATGTTTACATGCACATACGTATACATGTTCGTAATCACATGTATTTGACACAGAAGGGCAGAGCAGGATAAATACACACACATGATGTAGGAGGGTCTTCTATCTATCTGTTGCTTTCATTAGTTAATTAATA
>LOEQ01006888.1:49830-67297 GCA_001685075.1 Bramus lutescens | reverse complement strand
GAAAGAAAGAAAGAAAGAAAGAAAGAAAGAAAGAAAGAAAGAAAGAAAAGAGGCCTAGTTTCCAGAAATATGTAGGCTTCTAAAGGAGGAACCAAACACCAACATCATAATGGAGACATTTTAGAAGGGGAGAGAAGATTGTAATCATGTAATGTTTGTTATGATAGCAACACTACCAACACTTTTGAGCTTGCGACTATGATAAACACTTTATCTTCACTATCTCAATTCATAAATTTTATACACTTATGTTCAGGAATTGAATTAGAACATCCCCACTCTGGAAGCTGGAGTCTGCTGGTGCACACTTTTAATCCCAGTACTTGGGAGGCGAAGACAGGCACATCTCTGAGTTTCAGGCTAGCCTGGTGTACAGAGTAAGTTCTTGGTTCTAGGACTGCCAGGGATACAAAGAGAAACCTTGTCTCAAAAATCAATGGTAATAATAACAGTAAAGAACTATCATCCTGACTCTGAACTGAAAAAGATTAACTTGAAAATAAGCAAGGACAGTGGAAGCAGAGTCACAGTAAGACCCGTTGTGGGTCAGAACAACAGCATTAGCCCTCTAGGCTCCCATGTCCTCTAAGGGCTGAAGAAAAATAAAAGGAAAGTGTTACCATGATGAAGCATGTTCCTGTGCTTCTCACCCAGTCACTTTTAGGAAAGAACGGGACAGTGAACATCTTAAGTGGGTTGACTTCAGAAAGTTCCGTCTCATACAAAGTCAGTTAACCAGGGCAGTGCCGAGGGTCCAGATGTTGGCACAATAACCATTTCTTTCTCCACTTTCACCAGAAGCCTATCCACGGGTCGCAGTGTTGGAGAGCAATTACATGGCCCCCAGAAAATGATTAATTTTCATTATAGAGTAGTATTAACGTTGTGAGATGTGATGCTATTGCAGGAAGGTCACTGAGTAGAAAAGGATTCTACAAAATGGGAAGCACAATGCACTAGTACATTGATCTAGCGATTCTCCATCTGTATTTTTGAACTAGTGAAATAGAGAGTATTTGGAAAGCATGATGGAAACCGCCTTTTCTGTTTCAGGTGAGATGGGGAAGATAGGTTCAGGTTTGAAATCAGGCTAATGCCCGATTTCAAACTAAGTGAGATATGAACTCACTTAGTTGGGAGTCTTGCTCTGGCAAGAAAGTGAAAGGTTTCTAACTCTGAATTAGCTAGCAGGGCTGCGCATGAGCAAATAGCAAATAGGTCTGAGATGGGTGGGGCTTGCTTTTGAGAACTTAGCTCCTGATGGCTGTACACTCCGCTAGTAGCTTCAACAGCTTTCCAGGGGCATCACACAGAGCTGGGCTTAGATTCCGGGTTGCTAGGCAGCTGCATGGACTTTCTCCCTCAGTCTTCACATCACCCTTCTCCGTGTGTGTGTGTGTGTGTGTGTACTTTGTTGTTGTTATTTATTTTATTTTGTTTTACCTTCTGAGGACGCCGCCAAGGAGAGACGCGTTGAGGCATTCAGGGGGCGAGAGCCTTCTCTGAACTTCTCCCACAGTCACTTTGTATTTCGAAGTTGAGCTGAGCAGAGATAAACGGCCTGGAACTGAGCAAAATACCTCGCCGGTGTTGACTGACATTCCTCCCAAGAAGCCATCTTTATTCATCATTAGAGAAGTGACAGATTTGGGAGGGACAGGAACTAGGGAGAGACGGAGAGAGGGGGAAAATGTTGCCATAAAGGTGACTGAGCTTCAACCATCCTGACTGATAGGACTAGGCATCTGGGAAGGCCACGTGGCATTCACCAAGTAGAAAGTGTAGGGGGAGTCAGCTACTCCAGTTGTTCCCAGCTGCATTGCCTTCCCAAGGCTGTGAACAGACCCAAATGTCGCCATTCCTGTGGAAACTTACCCCAGATGACAGTTCACATGAGTGTCGCTTGCCTTAGCCCTGTTCACACATCAGGGAAACACTCAACCTCGACCTTGGATCACGCTGTGAATTGGTCGCCTGCTTCTAGTGTGACCTTGAACACTTCGCAGACTCCTGATCTCAGTTTCCTCATCAGGCCTCCCAGGTTAACACTGTCTCATTAGGTACTTGAGAGTGAAGATTAATTTCGCCGTTCTCTGAGATCAAATGTTAATATCAATGATCTTTATAGGAATTCCTCCTCTCTGACTGGACCCAAACCTGTGGCCATCACTAAAGATGGGGGTGGGGGGTGAGGTGGGCAAAGAGCTGCTTTTTCCATGACAAGGAACCCTATTTTTACCCCGGCATAAAAACCACATCGAGATTCATTTAGAAACAAACGTACCCAAATGTTCATCTCCAGTGAGAGCAATTCAGCAGCGACATGAATTTTGTTTACAAATTAAAGCACCGGCCCGTGATTGTTTGAGCAGTTATGATTTACAACAGGTGCCCTGATCAATCAACCAATCACCGTAATTCGTGTGAGCGGTGGCTGTCTTGCCTTGCCTCAGTTGTTTCATTTCAGCAAGTAATTGATAACAAACCACACTCCAGGTATGTTTTATGCAGCAGCTAATAAGAGCTGACAGCTGGTTGCCACTGCTACCCTGGTGCATTCAGCCTGTATTTAGGCTTAATTGTGCTTCCGTGTCATCCGCATGCCAGGAAGAGGCTGAGCCAGGTGGAAGGCCTGGGAACACTGTCCTGGCAGGCGTGCCCTTAGGACTTCTCCTGATTTGTCCTACTTCTCCCATGCTGCTTTCTTACAAAGAGAATTCATGGAAACATATATCTAGTATCGAAAGAAAGTTAACCTGCCCGCTCGTCTAACCACGTCCACGCTGCACTCTATAAATCTGGGCGGGAAAGGGGCATGCCACCACATGAGGTCTAAGATTTATGAGAAAAGATGTCTAACTTCTCTTCTGCAGGACAGATAGAGAAGGCTGTGTTTCTCTTTCAGTTGACTTTTTACGTCACAGATTTCAGCATTCAGACTCCATGGTTATTGAGAGAGTTCCAAAAGTTAGGTGCTTATTAATTTAATTTGGTGTATTCCAAAACCTTGTGAAAAAAACAGCTTCCTTGAGGGATTGGATTTAGACACTAAAGCATTCCCTTTGATACATCTTGATAGACACATTGGAATTTCAGGACCTGTTGTGGATGCCCAAGACCTGGTCTAGTTGGAAGAATAAGGTTAAAATACAGTTCATCTTCTGTGCTGTCATGGGGTGGAGAGGCACGGTCCAAAGCAGTTTTGATTTTCTGGACACCCTCCCCATAGTTTCTCTAGGGACTGCTTCCCATTTGAGAACAAAGCAGCAAAATGTCAAAGTATTTTCATCAAACCTGAGTAACCCTTAGAATTCATAAGTCCCTTTGTAACTGGGTGATTGGGATGGAGTCATTCTGCCACTTGATTTTTGTACACAGCATGCACCTATATTTTAATCTATTCTCATAGCATTCTTGATGCCTATATTTCAGATTAATATTCAAGTCATCATATACAATTTTATACTGGTGTTCAGTGGCATGACATCAGTTTGGGAAAAGCTTCCCCTAAAAGTAGATAGCCTTTTGAAGTTTTAACAAGAGAACTGTAGCAATAAATTATGTCAAAGGTCTCACTTTTGATACTTGGCAGCATTTTTTTATCTTTGACATTGCTTAGAATATTTTCATAACAAAAGAAACCGACAGCTGATGTTATGCATAATGACCAGTATCTCTTACAGAGTAGTTTCCCTGGTTTTCTATTTCCCAGATACCAAATTTCTTGAAAACTTAGGGCTTCAGGAAGACATTATACCCAGTTCTTTAACTGTCTTATTATTGCTGATTGCCCGAGTCAGCTGGTAGGAGCTGTTTCCCCTAGAGACAGTGAGTGACTCCCTCCGCTGGACTGTACCTCTCTGCATATATACACATAAATGTGCACATCTGCTTATGTGGCACACATCCACTTTAGGAAGATCACCTCCACCATGAAGAAATGAAAGCTCACAAGGTGAACAGAAGTGTTTTCAATTATATTCCCATTTTCTATCAAAACCGTGTTCCTACATTCTATCCTCAGTTTTTAACACCAACTGATGCCCCAACCCCTGGCTCAGCATGGATTTCCTAGACCACACCCTACATATTTCTCTTCCTTGCTTTCCTTCTGATAGCTTCCAGCTCCTCTCACCTTCCCCTTGGCCCTCACACCTGCTTAGCTCCACTGATTAACACTGTATTTTATTCCCTTCGTCTTTCCTCTTCTGCTCTTCTCCAGCTTATCAATAAACCCAGAAAGCAACAGGGCCCAGTTGATTTGTTAGTAATTATGAGCACACTATTCCTGCTCGGGGAGCCCAGAGATGCCTGAGACAGGTTTAGAGCGACAGCAAGAAATGCTAAGGAAATGGAGCATAGAAAGAGCATAAAGCTTTAGGTCCTGTACATGTTTACAATTTTCTGCACAAACATTAAAAAGGGGGTATTCCCTCTCTTCAGCTCTTAGTTTGATGGTAAGGTCTAGATCTCTCTCTCTCTCTCTCTCTCTCTCTCTCTCTTCTTTCGTTTTCCCATGAATTATTCCAGAAAAGAAAAAATATCATGAATGGATTAGTATTTCTTTTCCATGAGAGAAGAAAAAGGAAGGGAAATTAGAGAAAACCTTGTTCAGTACTCAGCTATATAGAGATTAGTGGGCTAGTACTTAATTTCTCTTTAAAAAAAAAGCAACTTCAGGGTGAAATTGTGTATTGGAGAAACTGTATTTGGCAAGACCTGTATTAGAAAGAAGGGAAGAAATGAACCTGCCTCATACATTAAAGGTGTGTGTCCCCCTCAGGGAAAAAAAGAAGCTGACAACTTTGAGAGCTACACTGGGAAGCAACCAAGAGATCGAGTACTCTAAATGTAAAATCACTTCTCATGATCAGGAAACTACTGCTCAAATTTGGATCCTCTAAAGTCTCCTTCTTGTATACATTTTATTTAATAAGTTCAGCAGCTGTATACGTTGGGCACCAAAATTGTGGTGGGAAGAAACACACACACACACACACACACACTCCCCAATACCTAATGTTGGCATTCCTTAATGTCGGAATCTGAGATCCTGAAATCTGAATGGATGTCATAGTGTGTTTAGAGTGTCATCCGACCTTGAGAAAGTTGTCTATCTTCTCAGTCTGTGCACTTGCACATTCCCACACTTGGGGCAATGGAAAGGAATGTCTGACCTCTCCAGTTTTGGAATTCTATGACTTCTGATCCTTCCTGCTCTCTCTCTCTCTCTCTCTCTCTCTCTCTCTCTCCTCACTCTCTTTCCTCTCTCTCTTCTTCTCTCTCTTCCCTCTCTCTCCTCTCTCTTTCCTCCTCTTCCTCAATCTCTCTCTCTCTCTCTCTCTCTCTCTCTCTCTCTCTCTCCCTGGAAAAGTGAAGTTCTTGAGAGGAAACAAAATTTTCCTGGGCTCAGACACTCGATGCGGTGTTCCTTCTAGGCAATAAGGAAGAATCTCAAAGGAGTCTGCTAGAATTGAGATTTGGCAATTTTATATTCCTCCTCTCCAAGAAAACCCACACCAAAGTGTTTGTGTGGGGAAGGGACCAGAACTAATGGAGAAAACATGGGAGAGAGTGGAGGTTGAACTAAAAGTAACCCAACAGGATATCCATAAGACCAACAAAAATGGCCCACAGACACAGAATTTGAACCTTGGACTCAGGCCTCAATAACCTTTCCAAGAAATTCTGACATATTTTCTGCTGTCTAATGTATCAAACAGATTGCATGTTGGTCGCTGATTCCAAGTCCCCTTTCTTCAAGCCTAGGTAAGTACTTTAAGTTAAGCCATAAGAAGATGGCAATGATCATTTATGTTATCTGGGCACTCCCCCCACCCCTCCCCACCCAGATTCCTAATCTTAATGGAACTGAGAGTTCAGAATGATTTTTTAATGTCTCGTTGGATTTTTAGACTGTTAATGTACCGAATCCTTCTCATTATTACTTTATTGATTGCTCATTGACCAGCCCCCTTCAAATCGTATTAACCACCCTCTGCCGGTTTAGATTAGGAGAGTTTAAAAAGCACCTTTCATTACCCCCCCCCAACTCCTGCCACAG
The DNA here is from genome assembly GCA_001685075.1 of Bramus lutescens. Classification (NCBI taxonomy): domain Eukaryota; kingdom Metazoa; phylum Chordata; class Mammalia; order Rodentia; family Cricetidae; genus Bramus; species Bramus lutescens. The sequence continues at coordinate 61,233 of LOEQ01006888.1, read as the reverse complement.
AGTTGAGACTCTGCAGCTTAATGGGAGCTCTAATGGGGCAGCTAAGAAGAGAGGGGCCACGGTCCCTGCCGATTGCATTAATAGCTCAAAGGGGGCCAATACAGAAAATTAGCCGTAAACGAGCTCTGGAGATCTTCAAATGAAAGAGCCATTTATCACGCTGGCTACCTTCACTCCACTCTCTACTGGGAACAACTCATTTCCTCTTAACTAAATTACTTCAGAAATGTCAGCTAAGCCCACACAGCAAACATAACAAGAGAGGGAGTCTAGAATGTATGAGGTGATGTCAACAGGGAAGAAAAATTAGATGGATTAAATTTTAGGAGTGGCCATGACACAACTGGACAGAAAGACACAAAGATAGATAAATACATCTTTCATGCCTAGGTTGTTAGGTTCGATAAACACAGGAGCAAAGATGTGTAGATGTAGACCAGTTGCTGGCCTTTTACTAATGAAGCATAACTTCCTAAAAACTGTCTAAATGCCCATTAGAAAACAAATTAAGCAACCAAGTCCCCTGCTAGTTGCAGAAATTTATAATATTCAGTTCAGGAAACTTTCTCACCTCGCCACAGAATTAATCTCACAGAAGCATCCCTCATGGGGATGAGACCAGAGATGAGAGGCTGTGAAGGAGCTAATGAACCCATAACTTTATTTTAAGTGGTTCCTGGTGAGTTAGAAAAATAAATCAAACATTTGTTCATTTTTTGCCCATGGCTTTAAAAAGATAAAAATGTGATATTAGGATCTCTTCTTCGTGTAATAAAGCAAACATTTCAAGTATCAAATAATAGAACCAACCTAATGTTCGTATTTATACTACTCACCCCAAATCAATTAACATGAGTAGGGTGTTGTTACCTTAGTGTTTTAAGTAGTGAATGCTTTTTAAAAAGCTTTGGGTAAAACATGCAGCAGTCTCAGAAAAACAGAGCATGCAACTTTAGTCACCTCTCTCCTTTATCTCTGGAAACAACCTCATGCATAAATATTCATATTTCTCTGGCAAGCATATTTAAACACTGTAGCCAATGCTTCCCACATCTAAGAAAATTGTGAATCCCATTTTGCTGGGCAAGCTAAGTTCCAAATATTTTTTATTGGCCTGACTATTAATAACATTTCTGATTGGTCATCTGCTGGGCATGTCCCTCTGCCAGCAAATTGATGTTGCTAGGATACGGAACCCTGAGCTAAGCTGTTCTAGCTTTCCGCCGAAAGGGAGGGGGATTAAAATAACAATGACAAAAGGGAACAGGAAAGCTCCTCCCTCACCCACCCCAATCAAACAGCAATTAACCAAAAGAGAAGACTCCAGAGGAACCATAGAAAGTGTCTGCAGGGCTGCCAGCCCGAGCTCGCACCCTGAGAGTACCAGCTGAAGGTGGCATTATCTAAAGAGGAGATGAAGAAATACTGGACAACATTTTAAAGCCTATTTTAAAAATCATTCCAAAACCAAAGGGCATAACTCAGCTACTGTTTTCCCTGTCTACCTCACAAAGCTACATATCCATGACTTTCTAGAGGGAGAAAATTCAGCATCCTCTTAACCTTTTTGGGATCCCTTACTCCACAAGCTGCCAACTACTACTCCAATTTGAGGCTGGATGGATTGCTTTCTAAATTATCTTTTTCTTTAATTATTTTTGTGAGTGTTAAGTGGCTCAAGTGAATCACAAATGACTAAAGTTGGGGACTATTGACTCCAAACATAAGGACCATCTTCCTCTAACCTCAATAAGAAAGGACTATAGTCATTAAAGCTGTGTTTTCTAATACCAATCCATATGATAATTAAAGACCGCACTGTGTACACATTCGAATTCTTAAATTTGTGGCATGTGAGTGACATTCAGGCCTTGAAGCAGCTACTCTAATCATCAGGCATTCTCTCAGTGACTGTCAGAGAAGAGCAGGAAAAAAAATTAAGCAGCTGCAATACGCCTGAAATGAGTTATTGTAATTACATTTAATTAGTTTAATTAGTTAATTATTTTGCTTACAGCTGTACAAGAGACTGCAAACATTTGTTAATATCACATGCCCTTTAACAGTATGGGGTGATGCCACAGCCACAGTCAATCATGAGTGCATATGCAGGAAGATCTAGAAGCATACATAGTCTGCCTCAGCCTCTCAAGGGGAGCGTATTTAGCAAAGCATGTGGCACAATTTAAAAAATAATAATAAAAAGAAACAACTCATAAGACATAGAGAACTGGTACCAAAATTACCACCAAAAAAATATATCAAATCCAAAACAACAAGGGGGGGAAGCTGCCCCCACGACACAGACTTTAACATAGCTAAATCCAGTTATCAACCAAGTAACAATAGAACATTTTTGGAACCAGTGCTTCCCAGCTGTTTCTACACATCATAATGGCTCAGACATAAAAGGTGTACTTAGAATGGCTACCTGATATATTATGAAAATAAATGGCAATTGTCAATATAGCTCTATTTCTCCAATCCTGGTTTCTAACTGAGTTCCCATTCTGCTTGGTCCCATTTCCTTTTTCCCAGCATACCCTTTTACCTAGTCTGATAGTCATTAAACTGATTACAACAGACATTGTTTTGTGATATAAAATGATGAATACCCCCAAAGTGAAAGCTCAGCATGAAGACACTGAAATCTTTGCTTACTTTTGGAAGGAACAATCCCTACCTTTTTTAATGACTGACTGGTCCAGTAGATTCATGCCGCTGTTATTGGCATCTTCAACTGACTGTGAAGATAAAAACATCACCATTCAAATTGACTGGATATTAAAGAATGCATGCATAAATCATGTCATTCTAAACGGGAGTTTCTATTATTTCCATTTATATTAATTCGCAAAGGAGGTTTTATTATTATCCTTATTATCTCCAAATCGACATAGAAATTAAATTCACTGAAATGGTGAATTCTCCCAGTAGGAAAAAAAAAGGAAAGCAGAATATATGAGGGACAGCTGGGATGCAGTATTGGTTTTGTTATTATCTGAAACACAGATATCACACCGGCATATAAACCTTTAGATTACTTGCCCATATGAATTGTGAAAAGTTGGCAACAACTGAAAGATTTTTCACCAGTATAAGTTAAGAGCAATTTCAGTTTTTCCTTCTATCCCAGTGTATTTAACCCCAGAGCCATATTTTACAAATACATAACAGTTTGCATTATGGGATTTTAATTAAAGTCTGAGCAATTTGGAATGGAATGCAAACAGCAATACAAAACCCTCCAGGACCTCACACCCACTGCAGTCCACACACACACACACACACACACACACACACACACGTTTCTGTGTTTCTGTGAGCTCTGAGCTTCTTGGTGCAAGATGGCAGTCCCTGAATAGTCACCCTTCCATCCTGCTGGTGAAGCCGCCCAGCAAGGTGCACACCTGTTAGGAAGGCAGTAGTAACTATAGATACAGGCACACAGATAATGGTACACAAGCAGTCAAAAGAACTAGATCCTTCTAGTCAACACCTTGGTAATCACAAGCAATATCAGTCTTCAGTTTCATCCCAGAGAGGGGAAGTTTCAGCTCGGAATTGGCAGCACTTCTGAGAGAATAGTTGTTGGATTGAGTTCCTAGCTGTCAGGACGCCTGGGAACAGTCCTTCTAGCTGTGCATTGCAGGGTGTCAAAAAGCAACGATCCCACCCTCCCCACTTCCAAAGACAATACCCACTGTCTTTCCGAATCCCACGACTGCTTCACTTGATCCTTGTCTGGACCAGTTTGTCACCCACTCTGTAAAGAAGTGTAGAAAGAAGATCTTGGGAATGAGGTGTTTCCCCAGCACTACCTACCCATTCAGGATGCTTCCTTGAAGAGGATGTGTGTCCATCACAAGAAGAAAAAAAAAAAAAGCCTGCCACGACTGAGCAAGTGGGGCCTGAAAAGAGAGATGGACTAGCCAGCGGGTGGGGGAAGGGTATGCTTATTTCTTTCTTTTCATTTTTACTAGACACCTTGCTGCTCTTAGAAAGCTAAGGCTGGGGTGTTTCTTCGTTCGAACTGTTTCCTACATTGTAGACCTCCATACACACCTTAATAGCGAAGAGTAGCCTTAAAAATATTTCATGAAACTTGTTCATAAGTTTTCAGGGGACCTTGTCACACTCGCATCGCCCTTCCTAAACTCGTGAGTCTGTTGCCAGTGGCTCCGGGTCCATCCAGGCAGGACAGACATTATTTGCGTGTGTTTGTGCGAGCAAAACCCTCAAATACGGTCCTGGACCCATAAGCCCCCACACCTCTCGCTCATGTTGGTGCTCAAATATGTATCTACGCCTCATCAGCGACGTGGGGTAGTTGTGGTAGTTAATGAGAAGGCTCTTGTCTGATTTTCTATCTAATTACGGCCGCCTGCTGGGTTTTTGTACAGGATATTCACGCAGCATGCTGGCGCTTAATCGTCACAGGGAGGATCGTAAAGATTTAATTAGGACTGCATGCGGAAGCGCAGAAAAACAACTCAGACTCATAATTACTAGACTTCTTTAGTTAAAAGTGATACCAGGGATTGCTTTAAGACACAAGGGTGTGTTTGAGCATAGTGTAGTGTGTGTGTGTGTGTGTGTGTGTGTGTGTGTGTAGGGTTCACTTAAAAGCTTTATGTGTTTATACTCATGGGTGGTAGAGGTGATGGGAGGTTAGAGAGCCAAGCTGTGAAGAACTAGACGCCCACACGGCAAAGCAACTAAGCAAAACCACAACTAGATGTCCCCTCGTTCTCTTTTTCTGTAGTCATTTCCCCTGAGTTTTTAACACTGCCCCCCCTTCCCAACGGGTGAAATGTAGCATACCCGGAACCCAGACAGCGATCTGCTAGTTTAATAGCCCCTGTGAGTAAATTGAAATAGAAATTGACAGGGTTTTATAGTTTCATTTAAAAAAAATATTAGAAGCATTTGGTTAATTAGCTCCCCCTCTTTTCTCTCACAGGGCGACAGCCTTGTGAGTGTGCCCTTAGGTCACATGAAATGCCCCCAATGCTGGACCTGTGCACAGGGCCCATGTAGCGCCCTCTGGCTCTGTCTGGTCCCTGCCTCAATGCACATATTCCAGACCCTTGAGACAGAACAAGTGACTTGGAGGGCCAGGCAAAACTACCCTGTTCTCATTTCTCGAGGGTCCAGAAAGGTCCAGTTACCCTCTTGGGTCTGTTGCTTGGTGTCTGAAGACCTGGAAGCTTCCATAACTTTTACCCTCTGCACTCTAGACCCCGAACTTGGCAGTAAACCCTTTTCCAGGGGAGGGGAAGCTGTTCTACTGCATTTCTGCATCTAAAGCACAAACCTTCTCATCCCTTCCCTTTACCCTAGACTCAGGAGGCCTGCCACCGGGACCACACTGGACCAGGGCCATTGAGAGACCAGCCTCACACAATTAGCTCACTACTGAGACTCGCTTAGGCTGTATTCCCCCATCCTTTTCATGCTTAGGGTTGTGAAGGTCCCTCAGGCCTCTCCACAATGCCAGGCTGTCAGCTGGAGGAAGGACAGGGGAGCCAGGAGCACTTTCTACCCCCACAGTCTCTGGGCAAACTGCATCAACTCAGGCTGGTGCTGGGTTTACTTAAACACTTTGAATCTATCCAGTTGCTTTGATTATGTTATTCCCCCAAAAGCACTTCCCTGATCTTGTTTATCTCCTCCCTTTGCATTTTGCCAGACATTCAAAACCCTTTAAAGTTCTGACTTAAAGAAAGCATTCTAAAACCAAAGAATTTTCTATTTTAGAGAGATATTTCAGGGTCCAGTTGCCTGAGTCCCTTGGTCTGCAGGATAGTGGTAGTAGGTGATGTTCTCATGCACAGTTACAGTAATAGGGATGTATAGTGTAGTGGGTGATGTTAGCATTCCCAGGGTAATAGGGGTGTGAGGTTGATCTACCTTCATTATCCAGCACTTTGAACCATACTCAGAAAGGTTAATTTAAAAACTCCCCCATGCCTATTACTCCAAAGCATTAAGAAAATTCAATATTTCTTTTCTTACATGGTATTCTAAAATGAGCAATACTTCCAGACAGGCACAGCTCAGTAAAACCAACAAAACCATCGGTTGTGGTACTGTGGGTGAATGGAGCCACAGACCAGGTGATTTCTTCCTTTTTAATAACAAGGTTTCTCTGAAACAATGAACCATCACAGACCACACAGAGATGCTGTTTGATTCTGTCACATTTCGACTATACATATGTGTATATGTATACATACATACCAACCTACCTACCTACCTACATACATACATATTCACAGCAAAGTAAAGAGGAAGGGCTTGGCTACCTTCTCTTTCCCATTTCGCTTTCTCCTTTGCCTCAGAAATAAGACTACAATGATGCATAACAAATTCAACTATGCAATAAGATCCAAACATCGATTAAATGCCTTACGACAATATTTATCTTTTCTGGAGACCCTTTAAACTGGGGGAGAGAGTGTGTGAAGCAGAACTGTTCAGAATCACCCTGACAGCATTTAGGAATCTTTTCTTTGATGTTTCTTTGTTTAGTTTAACCAAGGGTTCTCATCCAAGTTGGCCTCCATTGTATAGGCTGCAGATGGGATACTCCTTGGGTAGGGGGTTTGTTCTGAACCTTTTGTTTTGAGAAATAAACACATGCTGCCTCTTCAGAGGGAACAGTAGCATTGGGGAGGGGTGACAAGTGTCAGAAGAGGGCTGAAGGGGAAGGTAGGAAACACTGCTTTACAGTCAATTAAGTGGCCTTCATATGATTGTTCCAAAAATGCTAAGAGTCCTCAAGGACTCCCAGAACCCAGTCGCAACTTTCTGAGCTTGTCCCAGCAAAGATCCCATCGTCAGGTGCCCGCTCTAGAATTCCTCTGGAGAGAAGGGCTCTGAAGCTTTTGGAAATTCAAACCAAAGGGGTCTTAAACAAACACAGCTGACAACCCTCTCCAAAGTGACATAGTTCTTAGCAGGCTTTGCAAAAGGGGAGAACACCTGGAGCCTTCAGGGGCCCTTGAGCCTTCTTGCTTAGAGCTCTGTTCTCTAGACAGCCAGCACTTTAGCCTACAAAGCCACCGGGACAGGTTCACTCTGGGGTAAACCTAGTGCCAACTTCTTCACACAAAGCAACAGAGAATGCACATGTCCAGTAGTTGAGTCAAGATGAAAACATTAGCCTTGATGGCAATGACTGTAAACTATCATGAACGTATTTCCTCCTTCAAGATTTAATTTCCAGCCATCCTGTCATTCACAAATGGATCTCTAGAAACTGCCACCTTATAGTCACACACTCAAACATACACTTTTGTCCTGTACAGTCCATCTGGTTTTAAAGATGACACCCCCCCCAGAAGACCAGGCCGCCCTCCCCCTCCCTCATCCTTTTTTTGTTTTAGTATCTTTTATGTTTGTTTTTGTTTGTTTGTAATTACCTGCACATCTTCCATGCCGGGATGCCCAAGACCGTGCAACGAGAGGCTGTCGCCCATACCGGCGTCCAGGCCGTGGTGTGCCGAATGTAGCAGCACGTCTGGCCGCCGGACAGAGTGGTAGTCCCTTCGGGGGTCAAGGCCCGAGAGTTGGGGCAAGGCTGCCCGGGGCTGGGGCAGTAGAGAACCGGCTTCTGAACCCACTTCTTGGCGCTGTCGCTGCCCCCAGGGATGCTGCTGGGGCTGATGGAGAGGGTTCAGGGAGTAGGGGTCGTTGACGTGGGAGTAGGGGTCTTGACTCTGGTGGTAGGGTAGTGGCTGATAGGGGGGTGGGAAGTAGGGTGGCTGGAAGTCCGATGAGGGCGTGTGGGACAGCGGCGGGGCGCTCGAGTAAGGGCCTTGGGACACAGAGCCCAGCTGAGAGAGTCTCGAGCTATGGCTTGGTACGCCATCGTGCCGGTCCTGGGAGTAAGGAGGAGAAGGAGAAGAAGGAGAGACAGAGAGAGAGAGGGAGAGAGAGGGAGAGAGAGGGAGAGAGAGAGAGAGAGAGAGAGAGAGAGAGAGAGAGAGAGAGAGAGAGAGAGAGNAGAGAGAGAGAGAGAGAGAGAGAGAGAGTTCGGTTTCTGTACAACTTTCCCTGGAAAAGGGAAGGGAAGCAAGAGGCTAAACCTTAGACTCAAGCTGACTCAGGACCACATGGTAAAATGTCAACAGTCCCACCCGGGAAGCTTCAGGGGACTTAACTACAACAGAAATCGGAAGCTCACCCACTTCCCGGCCTAAGCCGAGCCATCTTTGGAGGGAGCAAAGCAGGCAAAAGGGAGAGAAGGAACTGTGTGGACAGAGATAGCTCAAAGCCTTGAGTTAAGAATGTAGGACCCAAGGGTGGTATTTGCTCTCCTAAGTGTTTCTTGCTCCCACCTCTTCAAAAAATCCAAAGTCCACCAAGTGAACCTTTCTAATAGCTGTGGTACTGCTCTGGTTGAAAAAAAAAAAAAACACTTCTGCCTTCACAGGCAGGTAGCTGGCAGGCCCTGGGGCTCACACAAGCAGGAGATTCCCAGAGCGGGAGGCATCTGCCTGATCAGAGCTTCCAGCCGCCCCTCCCTCCCCAAGAGGAATTAAATAACTTAGAGTTTGATTGAAACGGATCTCCTCTGCAATCACAACCTAAGCCCACGTTAAATTGAGTTGTGGTTTGCAGGAGTTATTTCTGAGCTTGCTTGCCGTATAGCATGCTATTATACTCAGAGTGTTAAAATAAGGAACTGAAGTTGGGAGGTGTAGAGATAACCCCCACATCTTTTCTCCACTCCTCTCCGGAGTGGAAGCCAAGTGCGAGGAGGAGGAAGTGCAGGACACTTTAAGTTTCTCCCCATCTTTTGTGGTAAAAGTCCCCCTGGTCCTTTCTGTAGAAGCAGCCACCTGAATTTCCAAACTGCCGTGACAAATAAAAAGTTTTTCGGCTCAGCCTCACCCCCTCCCAGCTGACTCTCAGACAAGGAGCACACAATGCAGAGGGAAGCAGCTGCAGCCTCGTCCAATTATGGTGCTAAATTACCAAGCCAAAGGCACTCAAAGGAAGACAGAGAGACCGAGGGAGACAAACACACAGATGCAGAGACGGAGAGACAGTGAGAGGAGAAGGCATGCACTTCTGGTACGACGGGAATCCGAACTCACCATGGATGAATAGGTGTGGACTAACATCTGGAAAAAAAAGCCTGGTTACTGCTCAAAATCAAACAATGAAATTTCAAAAATCAAAAAGTCCAGCAGAGAAGCAAGCTGGACACAGGAGCTGAGCTTGAGGTGTTTCCAGGACAAGCCATCAAAAANCCCCCTCCAAGAAGATTGGAGGTGCCTGTCACAGACAGGCAGAGCTGTTCATTTGTCTCTCACCGTCTTTTTGGCCTCTTTTCTTCTGCGGGTTCTTTGGGGCTCCAGAAACAGTCCTCTTCCACCCGAAGCTGGGCTCAGACTGCTCGGGCGCCCCTTCCTCCCTCCGCTTGCCTACACCGCCTCATAATAATTGATATTCATGACTATTAATATTACACGAGTACTTTAAAGGGAGAATGGAGGACAAATGGAGCGTGAAGCAGCAGCGAGCTCAGAGCTCCTCCACTATTGTAAATGACGTTCATTCAGTGGAGAATTACTAGATGTAATCAGACGAGGGGGCTGGCGGAGGCAGACTGGGGGAAAAGTTTAGCAGGAAAGAGGCAGAACTTCAATTAACTGAGCTGGGACGCTCGCTCTCGTCAGGCAACCTCTGCTCTTTGGATTCGGCAGTGTGGGGGAGCAGTGCTGGGGGGCTCCCAGAGAATGTAGGTGTTCTGGTATACAGAGGGAGACTTTCCCAACAGGGAGGAGGTGGCCCTAAGTGCTTGGTGTGCAGATGAGAACGCAAACTAGAAAGGCTTTGCCTGGTCATCTGGAGGGAAAAGAAAGTAAATAGGTGGGCCTGTTTGTTTACTGGGAGCTACACACAGACTTTTTCTGAATGTAGATTTAGCTCCCCCCCCCCGACCTAGAAGAGATGGGGGCGGTGTTGAACACAGTGCTGTTGCCTTTTCTTTTCTGGTGCTTACAGCCTGCACATTTTTTTTTTAAACGGAGATTTAAAATATATGCAATCGGTCTCTTCAAGCACACTAAATGTATCCTTTCTTTTGGGATGTTTCAGGAACCCGTTCAACTGGCCTGACTGCCGATTCGGTTAAACTTCAACTGTAGCCCAGACTGAAATGGGCTCCTTCCACCTTCCACCACGCTGTGTGCGGGTTCTCCCGGCTTTTCAGCTGAAAATTTAGGCAGCCTGGAGTAACGCACTCTCTCCTCCCTCCCTCAGTCTTCTCTCCTCTCCTTTCTCTCCTACCCCGTTTTCGTCGTTCCCTCACCCTCCCTCCTTTTCTCTCCCTCACCCCCTCTCCTCTCTTCTCTCCCTCCCTTTCTCTTCTTCCTTCCCACTTTTACCAAACTCCTTCCCCTCTCTCCCCCCTTTTCCATTAAGTCGTTTATTTTTCATAAGCAAGGAACCAGCATCCTTCTGATTACTTTAATTCCCCTTCCTATACCCAGAGCTCCTTCCACTGCAGCCCCAGCTCTGACAGCGGCATGGCACGTTTACCATGGGTGATGTGGTCTTTAGAATAGTTTAGCGACCTGGACTAGCATGATCCCGCCTGTTAGGAAAGAAAGGCAGGCAAGAGCAAAGCAAACCCTGCCCAGGTCGGACAGACAGGGCCCCTCAGTACAATCAGTAAACAACTACAAAGGGGAGTCACCTCGAGAAAGAAGAACTCTCTCTCTCTCTCTCTCTCTCTCTCTCACTCTCTCTCATTTTCTTCCTCTTCCTTTCCTTCTTTTTCCCTCTCTTTTTTTCTCTTTCTCTCTCACTTTCTCATTGACCTTCAAACGAGGTCTTCGAAATGGTGGAACTGGTACACACTGGATACTGACTCGAAGCGCTTTTCCCCGGCTCTCTAAGGAGTCGCGGTCATTCGGGCGGACCCGGCCAGCGGGGTGGAGAAGAAGCTGGCGACTGCTTCCAGACTCCCCTTAGTTGAGCAAGGCCAACCACTGCCGAGCTGTTGCTCCTAGTCCCCACAGGCCTCCCGGCTCAGGGCCCCGGTTTCTTTCCTGACCGGTTCGTGAGCCTGAGTTGCCCACCTCCGTCCGGTGGTCCAGCCCAGTGCGGCCGGTGCCGGAGGACCTGGTTTCCTCGCCTCTGCCTTCAGCTTTCCATCTTTTCCTGGTGGTCTCCCGCTTCTGCCTCCCCGCTTCGCTAACTCCCCTTCGCTTTCTTTTCTTTTCCGGATCTCGGAAAAGCTTTTCTCGAAGCTCCAGAACCGTGCTTCCCTCCCTCGACGTCCACTTTGAGTCTTGCTTCCCTTTCCTTTTTCTCTTGAGCTCAACTGGGGGATCTCCCCAGCTCCGGGACTGTGGCATTTCCTCCTGCGTCCGTCCCGGCCCC
>LOEQ01006888.1:28541-39600 GCA_001685075.1 Bramus lutescens | reverse complement strand
GGCCAATCAGTGTTTATTTAAAACATGATTGACAGAATACAGACAATTCTCCCAAACCAAGTTTACATTCTATCTTTCTCTACGCTCTTTCTTGGAATCACTCCCAAGGCACACACACACACACACACACATGAATATGAATATATGAATATTTGAATTTGCTAGAGCACCCACCTATGTGCAGGAGTGCGGAGGTAAGAAAGGGATGTTAGAGTCCTGCTCGATCACTCTTAGATGTACTCCCTTGAAGCAAAATCTCCCACTGAACCTGCTACTAGCAAGCTCCATCTGTCTTCCTGTCATCACGACTTACAGAAGTGGAATTATAGGTGCAAGCAGCCATATCCACTTTTTACTTGGATGTTAAGGACTCCAAGACAGGCCCTCATGTTTGCTCAGCAAATACTCTTACCTGGTGAGGCAACCCCCAAACCAGGAGTTTCTTTGATTTGATTATTTTCTTTTGGAGACCTTTGTTTTCTCAATATTCACTTCAATCAAGGCAACCCGAGTGATCAAAAGAAAGATTGTAACTGGTCCATGAAATGAAGCATCCATCACACAATGAGAAGAGCCTTTGCTCTAGGGAACATTGTGGTCTTCTTGGTGATGAGCCTAGCCTTTAAAGGTGAAGCCAGTTCTTAAGCCCTTTAAGTGACACTATGTTCATCTTAGATATTCTAAATCTGAAAAATTATTTTTCTCTTTGCTTATGAATTGTTGTTTTCTTAAATAAAAATTCATGTTACTAATTAATAAATTACTAATTTATCATGCATTTACTAATGCAGCATTATTAGTTTATCATGTTATTAGCAAATTGTCAAGAATTATGCATTTGTCCATGCAACTTATTATCTGCTTTAGGTTAAGCTCAGGCATTGCAAATTTTGCATCTTTGAGGGGTTTGTACACACCTGTTATTCATGTTTTTCTTCAAGTCTTACGTCAATTGTGTTTAAGACTTGATGTATGCACTGACTATTTGAGATTCTACCATAGGCACATACGTATTTGAACCCTTGGTCCCCAGCTGGTGGCACTGTTTTGGGTTGGGGAACAGGAAGAGCTTTGCTGGAGGAAATGGGTCCCCAGGCCTTGAGTGAGAGCCCAGCTCCATTTCTTACCATTTCTCTGCTTCTCGGCTTGCGGACACACCATGACCCACCTCATCCTCCTGCCTCCTTACTTCTCTTAACACAGGATAATGAATCCTCTTATAGTCTTCTTCTTCAAGTCGCTTCCTGCCAGGGATTTGGTCGCAGCGACATTGAAGTAACTAATGCAGTGGTGCATGCATAGCTTCAAGGCCACATCCTTGGCTGTCTCCTTAATTTTGGGATTTTTCATCTGAAGTAAACAAGTGCATTGGGTTTTAAACTGATGAGAAGGCCAAGCACTGTTGCCTGGACTCAAAAATGCTGATTCTTTTAGCATCTTGGCTCTTGAATTCCAGAAGCCTTTCTTTTTCTCCCTCCCTCCCTCCCTCCTTTCCTGCTTCCGTCCTATCTTTCCTCCCTCTTTCCCTCCCTTCTATCCTTCCTTTCTTGGAATAATTCTGGTGCTAACACACTCCGGTTCTGCCAACTTACATTTGAAAATGCACACATTTATTTACATGTAAAATGGTTGCATTGTATCACTTTAATTAAAAAAACAATGTGCTAATTTAACTGGGCAAAATGCTGTGAAGAAAGGCTATCATCAGCTCTGTCTTTTATTCTATATTTACTTTCTTTAAATCTTTTTATTATTTTAGAGATTTTTATGCATTGTAATATTTAAAGCATTTCCTTCTCCTCTCTCGCCCCCTGTAACCTGTTTGATGTCCCCTCTACTCACTTTCCACATCTTTATTATTGTCACAGATATGCAAACGCACACATACACAACCTATTGAGTCCATGTAGTTTTGCTCATATGTATATGTGTTCAGTGGTGACCCCTTGGGAATGAATAACCTATCAAGACACTCATCTCAGGAGAAGCCAGATTCTCTTCTTTTAGAGACCATTAATTGTCTCTACCTCTTCATGGAGGGATGGAGCCTTATAAGATTTCTCCCATCCACATTGGAATGCTAACTGGTATTGTTGTATTTACTTTCTCTAGGTTAATTAGACCACTTGCTTTATGTAGCCAAGAATGATTTTGAACCTCTGGTTTGTCTATCTCTGCCTCTGCAGTGGCATGAGTCTAGGCATGTTTCAGCCCTCCCAGTTTAATTGGTGCTATGGACCAAAGCTGACCTAACTACATCCCTGGCCCACCTATCTGCTTGTCATTAACAATTGACCAATGACAATACTTTCAAAGGAGTCCATTTATTTCTTTGTGACATGAACATCCATGAGTCAGCAGTACAGGGCAACTCTTTTCCATGAAGTCTTAAATTTCCAAGTTCTGCCAGTTAGCCTTTGGTCTGCTCCTAACTTGTCCAACACTGAAACTGCATCTCCAGCTATCATAGCCACATTCAAGCAGCAAGAAGGAAAAGCTGTGGGATGAAAGAGAGGCATACAGTGTATGCCAGTTTTCTTTAGGGAAGATTTATTTTAAAAAATTCATTTTAGTAATTCTTTTTTTTATTTTATGTGCATTGGTGTTTTGCTTGCATGTATGTCTGTGTGATGGTGTCAGATCCGTGGAAGTGGAGCTACCAGGTCAGTGCTGGGAATTGAACCAGGGTCCTCTGGAAAAGGAGCCAGTGATCTTAACTACTGAGGCATCTCTCCAGCCCCTTAAAGAAGATTTCTTGAAGTCATGTGACGAACTCTTTTACTTCTAATTTGAATACTGAAAGGTGCCATGACACACTGGGGACCACAGCAGTTGTCCAGTTGCATTCATATTTGGTTTTTAATGGATTCATCTGGTCACAATATCTTTTTAATATGATTACAACATAGTGTCTTTATTTCTAGAAACCTAGCAACATTAACCAATAATCACCTTTTGATATCGGGTCCTGCAACGAAAGCTAGCAGCAAATATTTTAGCTCATACTTGGACTTGTGTGTGTGGTGTTGGTGTCTGAAATCAACCCAAAGCTTGATATGTGCTAAGCAAGTAGTTTCGCCGTGAGATACATCTCATTTCTATTCTTAATAATGTCTTTATCTTTTCTGATCTTTCAAGATAGGGTTTCTTTTTGAAGCCCTGTGTTCCCTGGAACTCACTCTGTAGACCAGGCTGGCTTTGAACTCACAGAGATCCACCTNACTCACTCTGTAGACCAGGCTGGCTTTGAACTCATAGAGATCCACCTGCCTCTGTTTTTCAAGTGCTAGGATTAAAGGTGTGCACCACTACTGCCCAACTCTTTAACAGATTATTATTTTTTTAATATTTTTATTCCTTGGGGGAGTGTTAGAGATTACAATTTGATTTCTGCTTGTCCTTTCCTTAAGATCTACAAATTTTGCTTGTGCAGATGTTCAACACCTGTCTGTCCGTGTGTCACCCCCCCCCTCCCGGAAAGGGAATATTCTTCTTCAAAGAGGGAGAGCAGGGCATGGGCAGTTTCCAGAGAAGTCGAAAGTAGGTAACTTCCATTACACAGAGGCAGAGGACATAAGGAATAAGTTGATGGTCCTGCCTACTCCGAAATAAAAACCAAGATAAATAGCGGCAAATGCTGAAAGCTGGAGAGCTTCCCGAGTTGTCCCCACTTCCTATTTGGCATTCTTGGTGAAACCCTACAGGATATACACAATCAGTACAGGACAGCTGCAGACAGAATACAGCGGCAGGCAGCACGAGAGAAGCCAAGGAAGGCGACGCCATGGCAGTCCTCAAGGTTCCTTGGTTCCTGCACGGCAGCTTCTGTGTCCTGGAGTGCCTTTATGAGTAGGCAATGTGGAAGGCTGCTGCTAAGCGCTGACAAAGAGCTGTTATTTGGGTCGCTGTGGGATGACTCCGGAGTAGATACTGCAGAGTACAGCCAGAGTTCCCAAGAAAACTGTGGCTAAAATGGCAAGAACCTACAATGCTCCAGCAGACTCTAGGAGGTGGAATCTTGCAAGGTGTCCTGGACATGAGTGTTGCCTTTGCTGTCACTGCCACTGTCATCTCCAGCCAGGTTCTGCTGACAGGCCTCTTCGGAACCAGGAAGTGTGCTGCCCTGATTCTCCTTGGAATCCAGAACCACGTATCTGCTCTTCTTCAGCACCAGCTGCTGTTTCGGCTCATCTGCCGTCTGTGAGAGATCTCGTTTAATAGCGTATGTATCTTCTTCGTCTGCGTAGTACTTGGGCTCCACCTCACTAACCTGGAAGTTCAGGGTATTGGAATAAAGGTGCAGGGCCGCCCTGTTGTGCAAGGATACATACTTAGCGCTGAAGTTCTCGTCCATGGCCTTTGAAGCCTGGTCCATCAGCTTTTGGGCTTGGCAGAGGCACCGGTGGGAGCTTTCACAGCCAGCGAGATGATGTGTCCATGAGAGACATCACTGGGGTCCTACTTCATCTTGGCCAGGACATAGCCCACGATCTTGGGGCCAAGAGAGGCTGTGATAGAAGCAGTACTTCCTCTGGTAGTTCTCAGGCAGACGCAGCAGGTGGCACTGCTTCGTGGTCATCAGGCCATTGGGCCGAGCACCGCGGATGTTCCTCTTGGCAGCAGATAGGCTTGCTAGGCTCCAGAGAACCAGAGAGGATGCCACAGAGCACAAGGGACACCAACAACTGGAATATCCAAACAGGACTCATACAAAATGAGAAAGATCTCACACTCTCTTCCATTTCTGCTGCACCGAACTTCGTCCATCTTCATGAAAGTGGAGTCCAACGGTGATAGAAACAAATGGCGACCAAAAGGATGGCCTGGTCTACCTGCCAGCCATTGAGCAGATGCGAGAGCATGGGTGACATCTTTGGCCAGCCTGTGTGGCCNAAGCCGTGAGCTCCCTTCTGAGAGCCCTTGCGGCTCCACCACCTGCTACTCCCCCCTTAATGGATTCTGAATACCCTCAATGAAACAAAGAAACAACACCCTATCTTAGGTAATTACTTCAGTTTTTCAGACGAGACAATGAAAGTTCAAATAAATTAAGCAAATTTTCCAATTTGTCCTAGAACTGGTAATGACAGAAATATGATTTCGGGTTGACTTAACTTCACTCTATTTTCTTGGACTCTTTGACAAGTTAGTTTCTCTAATTCCCGTGGGTGAGTGGTTCAGACAATGTCAACACTAACTGACAGTAGTAGAGACAGAAGGAAAACCTAGAATAATACAAGAGGGAATAAAAACAAATAAAGGAGCCAGGTATGGTGCTGTATGCCTTTAATCCCAGCACTCGGGAGGCAGAGGCAAGTGGATCTCTGTGAGTTCAAGGCCAGCCTGGTCTACAAAGTGAGTTTTCAGGACGGCCCGGACTGTGACACAGGGAAAACCTGTCTCACTTCCAGTGCTCGCTCCCCAGAAAAAAAAAAACAGATTGAAGGAAATGAAAGAGAGATTAACAGGAAGATAGCATGCAGAAAAAAAAGAATATTATATAGACAATACAGGATAGTCTGTTAACCTCAATGATCTTCAATATGGGGATTTTGATCACTAGAGGATATTGGGAAATAGATTATTGTGTGTTTGCATGTGGCACTGGGAATCAAATGCAGGATCTCATGCATGTGAAGCAAGCATTGGGGCAAATGGGGCTGCACCCCCAGCCCCTGCTGAAGATATGCTCAGCTGTCACAGGGAGGAAGAGGGAGCAGCGGTCCTGTCAAGGAGAGGCCTAGCATGCTGATACTTTTTAAATAATATTTAGCAATACCGGCCTCAACAAAGAATTGTCAGCATATCTACAGTGCTGAGTTTGGGAAAACCTTGTTCAGCCTTCCCTGAACCACTCAGAAAGAGGAGGCATTCAGAGTAACTCCATAATCACCTAGGGATCTTATGAAATTGTAATCCTCCAACACATCCAGAGTACATAGAACATGAAGGAAGACTTAGGACTCTTAAAATCCTTTTTCCTCTGCCATTCTATAATACCTGAGAGAAAAATTGAAAAATAAATAGTTATTAGATATAAACTACATCTCAATTCAGTCAATTCTTATGAAACAGAACGGGAATGATAAAAAGAGTCTGTTCTGTGTGAGGGTTTCAGAAATCCAGCAGTAAAAGGAAGCCATAGGGCTGGAGAGTTTGCTCAGTGGTCAATAGCATGGGCTGTTCTTACAGAGGACCTAGGTTCAAGTCCCAGCACCCTCACGGTGCCTCATAGCTGTCTGACATTGGTCCTAGGGGATCTGAATATCTCCTCTGATTTCTAGGGTACCAAGCACACACATAGAGCACATGCATGCATGCAGGTTAAACACTTATGCACATTAGAAATTAGTGAAATAACTAACTCTGAAAGCTGCAGGCATATAAACAAGCATCATACCAGGCCCATGGTTTGATGGAGAAGGGAGTTAGGTCATGAAATGAGATGACCAACGTCATGTACTGGCGGAGGTTTCACAATCAAAACTTCAGTCTTCTGAGATTTAGATCTCTCTCCATCAAATTTACTTCTGCAAATAATTATCAACCATCACCATCAAGAACAATTCAGCTACATTTCTCTTTAATTTCTGAGGTCTATCAGTTAAAAAGCACACAGACACAAACACATATCCTGATCTACAGACACTAAATTTGCTGGGTCAGGCCAGTCACAATGGCACACTTCTACAGTCCCAGCAACCAAAAGGCTGAAGTAAGAGAATAACTTAAGCTTGGTGGTTTGAGAACAGTTTTGGAAACATAGTATGACCTCCATATTGAGTTTTTAAAAATCTCTTCAAAGGTCTTTTAATTAGGGCTGGGAATTGTAGTTCAATGGCAGAGTGCTTATGTAGCATGTGTGGGATTTATACTCGATGCTTCAGGAAAAAATACAATTTTGTGATGATTGATGAAATTCTAATGTTATGACATTGTATGGTGTTGAGTACCATGTTTTATTGAGCCAGCTTGTAATTTTGCATGATATTAGTTTGTGAGTTTTTAAATGATTTGTTTTTTTTTTACATGCATTGGTTTGGCCTGCATGTATATCTGTGTGAGAGTGTTAGATCCTCCAAATTCTGTTCCTTTTTATTTAATATATTTTCACATATATCTAACTGCCTCCTCAATGTAACTAAAACATAATGGCAGCCTGATATCAGCCATTAAGATCAAATAATGAATGAATTGTGCACCATTTTTATTAAATGTTTATTGTGTATATTAAGCTCTGTTGATCATGACAGCAATGGCCAACATTTATTATCTGTGCCAGGCAGTGGTTAAGTGTATGTGTTCCATTCACTCATAAATTGCACCAGTCAGACTGGGACCAGAAGTGAGAATAGTCAAACCATATTCCCTCGTTTATGAACTGGAGATGCTGAAGATGGGGATGAAACCTAGTTGCACATTGTAGTACCAGATCTAGTCTTAAAGAGGATGAGAAAATGCCGGTATGTATTAGAGTGTGTTTGAAGGATGGGTGTGCAACCAATACTTCCTAGGGCACATCCATGGCACCTGGACCTGGAGTCTGAAGGCTGAGATGAGGTCCAAGCTCTGTGGGGAAGAGTATATGGGTAGACTTGGGTAGGCACATCTTTCGATCTCTGGACAGCTTCTGTGCTCTGGCCCTCAAAGCACTAGGTAAGTGGAAGGCACAGATTGGAGTCATAGCAACAGTTTTTAGAGTTCCTGGTCCCTCCCACACTTGCTTCTCTTCACTTCTGGTGGGATCTGGACTCACTCTCTGTGTGATTGGGTGGGATCCCTGAGATTATCTGCCTATACCACCACCTACTCTACTGGTGGCCCAGGTGACCAGCACTGTGCCCCCACCTCAAGAGTGCTCTCCTGCTAAGGAAGGGCTAGAGCCCAACATTCCCAACGACTGTTTCTAGACATCTATTTTAGAGACTGTTTCTAAAAGAAAGTAGATTTAAAAGTGAAGAGAAACTGAGAAAACACAAAGAGAGATAGAGGGTGAAGTTGGGTGTTGGCTGCTGAGACTGTCAAGAAAACACCCCCTCCCCCCAGCTGCCACAAAGAAGTCACTACAATGTTATTGCAATGCATATTTGACTAATGGATGCTTTGCTGTGGTTATATTTAATGATAAACCTCTAAAAATAATTAAATGATTCAAGGTGAAATGAATGTAACATGACTTACCTGAACACAGAACTTGAAACCTTTCTGTGCAAAGACTTCGGATCTTTATGGATGCAGAAATAAATGCGACTTTTCCTCCCAGGGTAGTTCTAAGGACTGAATCTGTACCACTAATGTATACCAAGAAGGTATTGTTTTCTGCCCACCAATAGTCTAATTCACTGTGCAGTTAAAACCTGAAAACTGCAGCAAACAGAATTAGTCAGTATTTCCTGTTGCTGGGACAAACTACCTGAGAGAAACACCTACGAAAGGAGACGCTTTCTCCAGCTCTTTGGGCATGAGGCAGTTGGCCACATCCTACAATAAGGAAGCAGAGAGAGATGAATAGCAGTACTCAGCTCAATTTTTCCTTTCCATTTCATCTGTAACTCCAGACCATAGGATGAAGTTTCCTATATTCGGGGTGAGTATTCCTCTTCAGTTCAACCCCCAGAAACACTGGCAGGTCCAGAAAGGTGTCTTCTCTGTAATTCCAAATGTGGTCAAGCTGACCATGAAGAGTAACCATCACACAATGATTATCTATGTTTATAGATGTCTAGAAATATATATATATATATATATGATGAATATGTATTGGATGTCCATATATTTAAAGGCATAGTCAAATATTTGGGCTCATAAATCTGACTCAAAAATTAAGCATAGAGATGATGAAAATCCAACAACAGCATCACTTTAGATTTAGCAATGCTAACATTTAAATAACATTTTAAAGAAATCAGCATAAAACTGTCTTTGACCCTGTACTAATCCTTGAAGTTAAATCTCTAATGGGGAGCTGAAGGGTAGTTATACTTCACCACTGATGAATGGAATCACTCTATCAACTCTTGAATATCTTTGATTTCTTCTACATTACAGAATAATATTTTTCTGATGTAGAACACTGATATTTTGACTTTTTTGTTAAAGTTCTTCCTAAATGAGTGACTATATTACGCTGAGAGCTGTAGTAACACAGTTTTTTTTCCCAGAAACTTACTATATTAATATGAACCCAGTCTTTCAACTGTAGCCTGCCCGATGTCAAAGTTGCATGATAGACATAGATATCTTTTTTAAAGATTTATTTATTAATTATGTATACAGTATTCTCAGTATTTTGTCTACATGTATGTCTGCAAGTCAGAAGAGGCTACCAGATCTTATTACAGATGGTTGTGAGCCACCATGTGGTTGCTGGGAATTGAACTCAGGACCTTTGGAAGAGCAAGCAGTGCTCTTAACCACTGAGCCATCTCTCCAGCCCCTAGACATAGATATCTTGAGAGAGAAAAGTTGAATTAAAAGTGTTGCTTCCTTTTTGAGTTCTCCCAGACAGGAACTGACAAAGGGCCCAGAGGGCTAAAGATGACAAGTTTATTCTGGTACACAGGGGTAGGAAGAGTTCTCCTCTTTCTTTCAAGACATTGCCAATTAACTGGGCCTAGCAAGGGGAGACTGCTGATTTTGGGGAGAGACAAACAATAACTACACATGTTAATTCTGAAGAGAAATGGTTAGTGAAACTTGGCATCTCAATGTTAGCCCTGTCAACGACTCTGCTCCAGGCTAGAGACCTCTGCTGGCAGCTATTGCAACAAACCTGTCTGGAAGTCTGCTTTTCCATGTCTTTTACTTATCTGATTATTGTTCCAATCCCTCATTAAACAATTCTCATCATTGCATCATTTTGATTGATTCCCCTCACTAGGTTTTTCTCACTCTGCCATGTTTTTTTTTTCTCTTGCAGTAGTAGGGATTGATCCTAGGGCACTTCACACCTGAGCTACATTCCAAACTTTTGTACTTATTCATTTATATCTTTATTTATTTATTTCATATGTGTGCCTGAATGTCAATATGTGCACCATGAGCATGCAGTACCTGTGGAGGGCAGAAGAGGGTGTTGGCTTCACTAGAATTGGAGTTACAGGTACTTGTGAGTCACCCAGTGTTGGTGAGTGAAACCAGACAAAAGTTCTCTGGAAGAACAGTAAGTGTTCTTAACTGCTGAGCCATCTCTTCAGCCCTTATTTATGTATTATCTTGAGGACTGACCCTAAGGACCTGTGCTTTCTAGGCAAACACACTATCACTGATCTGGATCCTTCACCATTTTCAAATTTTCTTTTGAGAAAAGGTTGCTCTTATTCTCTTTCTGTCGCCCAAGTATTCCTTCAATTTGAATGTCCTGTTTTGGGAGCTAGGATTAAAGGGATGAGCTACCCAGCCTGGCTGCCTTCTCTGGTATTGACATTACTTCACCTTCTCTAGGAATTGTCACACAAGGAGTGTCACTAATTTCTCTGGCCATAGTTGGAGTAAATCACATTTGTCTAGGAGCTCGCCACTGCTGCATGCTCCACAGTATAACTGTCTCCTGAATGGTTAATTCATTTTTTAGGCATATCTCAGATAAAACTTGTCTGTGTCCTAATTTTCTTTTGGGTGCGTAAATTTCTGCATCCTTGTTATTTTATTAAACTTCAAAACTCTTGGATTAAGTAGACAAAAGGCACACAAAAATTGTACAGTGGGGAAGCTGAGCTATGAAGCCAACACAGTTGAAACAGGGAATAGTGAATACATTGAAAAATGAAAACTAGAATCTGAGTCTTGTTTCCTCTCTCTTCCTCCTTTTGATAATGGATGCTTGGCATGGGTATGGACACTCAGAGTTTTAAATTAAGAAACATGTATATGCCTATTGATGTTTTGCTTGCATGTTTGTCTGTGCACCATGCGCATGCCTTATTTCTGAAGAGGTCAGTAGAGGGGGGCCATCAGAGCCCCTGGAACTAAAGTTATAGTTTTGAGCTGCCAAGTAAGTACTGCAAATCAAATCCAGGTCCTCTGGAAGAGCAGCCAGTGCTCTTAACCACTGAGTCAT
>LOEQ01006888.1:0-15552 GCA_001685075.1 Bramus lutescens | reverse complement strand
ATGGGAGGAGGTGGAAATTTTTAATAAAAAAGTATAAAAAAAAGAAAAAAAAAACAAAATAAAGATTTCCTTCTCAAAAGCTAAACGTATTTATAGATAGACCCTGTCTGGAAAAACAAACAAACAAACAAAACACATGCAGACAAACCCAAACAAAAAGACTATTCAATATCAACAATTTGAATACTTTCAAACATGTTAAGAACTAGCATTGTCTGGGACCCTTACTACCCATTAAATGCTATTATTATCTTACTTAAAATATTTCATTTAATATCTATAAAACCCAATGATATAAATATATTTTCATTTTGCTACCATAGAATGAAAAATCATATAGTCATCTAAAAGGAGAGATAGTTAACCTAATTCTAATAAAATATCTTTGCTAAATGGCATGATCGAGATTAAATGGTAGTGTGACAGGATTAAAGATGAAGTTTGGCATGTGTAGAAAGATGCAGAAGGTGTCTATGTTAGACGCACTTCTAAAGATGAATTTCCAAGATTTCTCATCAGAATTCCTAGGATTGAGCCTGTAATATGATAATATACTCTTTGTTGTGCCATATTTCATAGTAAAATAAATTTACAGATGCAATTAGAGCTTCCAGTGAGTTGAATTTCTGTTACTTGGAAGGGAGGTCATCAAGGAGAGTACAGACTAGTCATGTGATCCCTTTAAAATAAGAGTCATGTTTTGGTTCAGTGAACTGCTTCTGACTTTGAAGGTGAAATTATTCAAGTGAACCAAGACCAGAGTTAGGATCTGGGAGCTTCTGCTGATGCCTGATGGCAGCCAGCAGGGACTCAGGCACCTTTAGTCCTCTAGCCCCAAGGAGGTGAGTTTTGCCGTAAGTTGGAAGCAGACCTTCCTGAGAACTTCCAGAAAACAGCCAAGACTATCTAATAATTAGTAGCCATGCAAACATATAATCAGAGAATCCAGTTCTTTCTCTCTCTCTCTCTCTCTCTCTCTCTCTCTCTCTCTCTCTCACTCTCTCTTTTTCTCTTGTCATAAGACCTCACCATATATCACTGGCTAGCCTGGACTTTGCTATGTAGACCAGGCTGGACTCAAACCCACAGAGCTCTGCTTGCCTCTGCCTCTAGAGTTTTGGGTTAAAGGTGTGCATTACCACACCTAATCCTCAAAGTAATATTTGGCTATACTTGTGACCTATAAAAATGTACAATACTTGCTGAGCAGTGGTGACAAATGCCTTTAATCCCAGCACTTAGGAGGCAGAGGCAGGCTGATCTTTATGAGTCTGAGGCCAGTATAGTCTACAGACCGAGTTCCAGAACAGTAAAGACTACACAGAGAAACTGTCTTGAAAAACAAACAAACAAAAAGGTATAGTACTAACTTGATGCTGAATTATTCCACCAAACTTAAAACATGTTATAAAGCAATACAAAATGAAGGTAGCTGCACTGAATTCATGATTCCCAAGTTGAGTGCGTGAATAGAAGGAGCTGAAAGGTGATGCAGACTATGTAGCAAGGTAATGTGAACCATGTAGTACGCAGTATTCCAAGCTAAGAGAGCTATATTGGAAAAGTATTAGACATGGGAATTTTCAGAAATTCAAAGAAGCCTCATATGGCTGGAGAATGTAATGTCCATGCATTTACATGTAGAAAGTACATGAGACAGGAGATGCAGAGATGCAAGAAACTGAGAGGAAATTAGGAGAGAGAGCAAGGGCCAAAACAAAAGGATGCTGTAAATCATGTAGAAGTGATAGCTTTTATTACAAGGGGTGTAGTTCTGAAGACTATTACAGGATAGGCAAACCAGACGTCCTCTACAGAAGGATGCCCTTCAGTACGCAGAATTGAATAAAGGAGTGGAAGAGTTGTCGGGAGAAACCCTTAAGAGATTATTGCAGCAATGCAGTCATGAACTGCTGATACCTTCAACTGAGGGATGAACTACCTTATTCAGTGTACAGTAGAATCTAAAATTTAATTTATCAGAGCATTAAAGTACTATTTTTTTTATTATGCAGTGATTAACTGTAGGATAAAGTAGGAAAAAAGACGTTTAAGATGACTAGCAAGTTTCTACTTTGGGCAATCATAGGAAGGGACATTTACCAGAGATAGAGCAAAACTCAATAGGAAACACTGGTAAGGAAGGGACAGGTTAGGAATTCATATTCTAATGAACGCACAGTTTGAAGTTGCTACGTATGAGGATGCAAATGTTGTATATGGGCTCAGAATGTAGGAGCCAGAATAATCCAGAATTCATTGGCTTTATGTTAAGTTAGGCTAAACTACAATAAAAAAAAATTCTTCCTTTTCTAACCACTATAAGCTTCAATGATTTGACATAATAGAACTTAGGACCACAGTAATGTGTTCTTTTCCTCCATTCAGCCATTCAGGGAACCAGTCTTCTGGCTTGTGTCTAAGCCATCTTAAAACAATAACAAAAACCCACAAAGGCAGTGGAATGATTTTACAGTGTGTTGGCATAATCTTGTTTGTCGCAGTTGGGATAGATGTTACTGGTACATATTGTACCCAAGCCAAGAAAGTACGTCAGACCCCCACAGTTCAAAAGGCAACTTTCACAACAAAGAAGTTCTAGGTGCAAAACATCAGCAGTGCCACGGCCGAGAGTCCTTGTCCTGGGATTGGAACATCAGTCACTTCATGCTGAACAGAGCATGAAGAAAAACTCACGGCTATTTTTTTTTTTATTAGTGAAACCTGAAAGTTGAAAATAACATTTCTGCCATTCCAGTCAAGAGAATTTAATCACATTGGCATCAAGGGCCAGAAGTTGAATCTAAGTCAGGAGTTGTGAAACTACAGTCCCCAGAATCAGCCTGGGCTACTGCCTGTTTTGTAGATGATGAATCCTTGGAACCTATCATATAGACGATTTTATCAGAATTGAAACATTTCCTCATCGACTCTCACTCATTCCTTCTTGAGAGGGAGACTCTCAAGGTGGAGTAAGTTGCTGTAACTTACAAAATCTACAAAGCCTGTCCTCAGGGTTATAGAAGCAACAGTGGTTGTCTATGAGGGATGAGTTTCTACTTAGTCAAATTGCCTATAAGCATATAGTATGCCCCAGTATGCCCCAGGAAGGCTTATTTTACCAGTTAACACCCATGCAGGGCAAGCTGTTCAATGATGCAGTCACCTTGGAGTCATCTATGTTGCTGGAAGTAACCTCTCACCCATGCTCCTGTAAGTCCTTCCCATAAGCGAACTGGTTTACTAAGCTATACATGGATGGAATTGTTTCTATGTTCTGTAGTCGGTGTCTTATGTAGGGTGAATAGCCATGTGTTCAGATCTCCCCCAAACCTATTTGTGGCCATTTGCTCATATATTGCACACAATTCCTTTCACATTGTGCAGCAGTAGGTGAGACAGAGACCATATAACTATGATACTTCCATGGAATTCTTTTTTAATTAATTTTATTTGTTTATGTATTTTTTAAAGATTTATTTTTTTATTATGTATACAACGTTCCGTCCATGCATGCCTGCCACCAGAAGGGGGCACCAGATCTCATTACAAATGGCTGTGAGCCACCATGTGGTTACTGGGAATTGAACTCA
Organism: Bramus lutescens; assembly: GCA_001685075.1. Classification (NCBI taxonomy): domain Eukaryota; kingdom Metazoa; phylum Chordata; class Mammalia; order Rodentia; family Cricetidae; genus Bramus; species Bramus lutescens. Next base: position 11,959 of record LOEQ01006888.1, on the reverse strand, counting down.
GGAACTCTGGAAGAGCAGTCAGTGTTCTTAACCTCTGAGCCATCTCGCCAGCCCCCCATGGAATTCTTTGTAGGAAGCATTTTCAGACTGTGATATTGGACATACCCAGTGAAAATGCAAAAATAGATCACAGTAGATAATCTTTAACATAAAACAACATGATTCAATTATGAGGTAATAGATAATATCACCTGAAGAAAATGAGCATGTGGTGAGATGAAATAGAGTCGAGATTTAGGATTGTACTAGCTCACACTGACAGCAATAGCAATGGACTTGAAAAATCAAACATATATTTATGTCATGCCCCAGTGCCCTTTTCCAAATAGCTTTTGATAAGAAAGATATAATTAAGTTTATGCAGTATTGTCAGGTGGTGGTGGTGCATGCCTTTAATCCCAGCAGGGAGATAGAGGCAGGTGAATCTCTCAGTTTGAGGCCAGCCTAGCTTACAGAGTGAGTTCCAGGAAAGCCACAGCTACACAGAGAAACACTATCTCAAAAAACAAAACAATAACAACAAAAAGTATTAAAGAGGTATATGTTTAAAACCCAGAATCCAGTTGGCAATAACTCAAGAGTGCATGTTTATTTTAAAAATTTAGTTTGGCCTTTTCTGTGAAGATATTGAGGTCTTTCAAATTCCCCAAAGTGTATTAATAATTTTGAACCCACTATTGGGCAAATGGGAGTGGGTATGGATAGCTGTCTGTCAATTTGGATATATAAAAAGTATCAATTTACTTTCTAAGATTTAATTTCTAATTTTGTCTTTTAAAAAGATTTATTTGCCAGGTGTACACTCCTTTAATTCTAGCACTTGGGAGGCAAAATCTCCGTGGGTTCAAGGCCAGCTTGGTCTACATAGTGAATTCCAAGACAGCCAGAGCTGGTAGTGAGACCCTGTCTCACAAAAACCAAAACCAAAACCAGAGAGAGAGAGAGAGAGAGAGAGAGAGAAGGAGGGAGAGAGGGAGGGAGGGAGGGAGGGAGGGAAGGAGAAAGATAATTTCATTTTATTTTTATTTACTTGTGTGTGGGCACTTGTGCACTCCTGTGCTCTCACACATGTAGGAGCCCATGTATATGCATTCCCAAGGAGGACAGAAGACAACATCAGATAACTTGAAGCAGAGATACAGGTGGTTGAGAACTGCTCAACGTGAGTGCTGGGATCAGAACCCATGTCTTCCACAAGAGCAGCAACTCTTAACCTCCAAATCATCTCTCCTGACCCCAGTTTTGCTTGTGCTTTGATATGGGCGCCATGCTTCAATATATGGTCTGACACCAATACATAGACAGGCAGCACTAAATGACCACAGAGGGTATTAAAAAATAGAACACATGCAGCCAGGCCAGAGGATAGAGCAGGAATTGTAGGATCAAAAAATATTACGTGCATGCATGAATATTGGGTAAGATTTTTTTTATATTCCTGAAAAATCATTGTACTTTAGTGCACACTGGAAGGTCAAAGCAGCTGAATTCTGATGGCAGCAGCAGCAGCAGCAATGATAACAAGGTAGAACTTACAGCAAGAGGCGAAGGCAGGCAAGCAGCAGAGATTTATTTCTTGTTATGCTTGGTATCTGGGCCACCTTTTGAAGGTAGCACCTGTTGTGAGGAAGGGGCTTCTTCCTTCAGGTGATACTTCCAAATACCCACACCAAGACATGTCTTTCTATCGTTAATGCTAGATCCTTTTACCGTGACAATCAACTCATCCATCACAGGTGGCATTTATGCCCCAGAGGAGAGTGGGAAGGATTTATATAGCCTTAAAAGAAGTGTGGGCTAACCCAGAAAGAGTCTCTTTTATTACTGGCTTCTAGAGATAACCATCCTTCTATACTATATGTTGCTGAAACTGGAAACCAGCATATATTATGCCCTAACACTTCTTCAAATGACTTCTTTTGTTTCCAGTTTCTAAAAAATTATTTTCCTTGTATTAAAAATAGATTTCAATGCCAAGCGTGGTATCTCATGCTGCTAATTCCAGCACTCAGTAGGCATAGGCAGATGAATTTCTGTGAGTTTGGGGCCAGTCTGGTCTACAAAGAAAGCTTCAGGGTAGCCAGAGCTATTATATAGAGAAATCCTTCTCCAAAACCTAAATTCAACCCCTCCCCAAAAGCATAGATTTTTTTTCTCACATAATATATCCTGATTATAGTTTTCCCCTTCTCTGCTCTTTCAGTTCCTCCTCACTTCCTTTCTAATCTGGATCTACCCTCTTTCTAATGCTCATCAGAATAAAAACAGGCTTCTAAAGGAAAATAATATCATAAAATATGATAGAACAAAAATTGAGACATTGGAATGGTGCAAAACAAACAAACAAAACAAAAGGAGCCCAAGGGAGTCACAGAAACAGATATAGATGTACAGACGCACTCATTTATAGATTCAAGAGTCCCATCAAAACACTAAAGAGGCCAGACAGTGGTGGCACATGCAATTAATCTCAGCACTCAGGAGGCAGAGGTAGGCAGATCTCTGAGAGTTTGGTCTACAGAGCAAGTGCTAGGACAAGCTCCAAATCAAACCAAAACAAAACAAATAATACATATGCAAAGGACCTGTAGAGTAAAAAAGAGAAAATATATATAAATAAAATAAAGATTAGAATTAAGACAATATTTTCAAAAGCTCCAACAAGACATTTGAGTTCATTTTCTGTTGGTCACCTGTTGCTGGGTATACACCTCACCTTTAAGTGTTTGTTTCCCCACTGAGACTCCCTTAGAGAAAACTACATTATCTTTTTTATTAAATTTATTTTTGATTTGTTCATGGTTATCAATCTGAGATAACTCGTAGGTTAGAACCCAATCTGGTGCAGACCTATGCAGGCCCTGTGCGTGTTGCTTCAGTCTCTGTGAATTCATAGGAGTTTTGATCATGTGGACTTGGAGGGCCTTGTTTAATTGAGCTTCCTCCTCCTCTTCCGCAGGGTTCCTTGTGCCCTGAGGGGAGGCACCTGATGGAGACATCCCATTTAGCGCTGAGCTCTGTGATGTTTCTATTCTCAGGCTGTGAGAGGATTTGTGTTGCTTCCCATCTGCTGCTGAAGGAAGCTTCTCTGAGGATGACTGAGCAAAGGTACTAATCTACAAGCATGGCGGAATGCGGTTAGAATTCAATCCATTGCTATATTACTTTAGCTGAACCATAGTATTAGTATTTGCCCTAGGTTCCTGGTCTATCTAGTCTCAGATTCTTAATTACCCAAGCTGTGTCAGATATGGGTTCCATCTCATGGAATGGGCCCTAAGTGAAATCAGACATTAGCTGGCTTCTCACATAAACTCTGCCATCACCATTTTACTAAGACATCAGAGATTCAATGATACTTAAGTTGTTTAAAATTCCCCTTCCCCTCTTTCCCAAACCACTAGGCTATTTTCTGGTCTTTTGTGTGTCTGTCTGTGTCTCTGTTTGTGCACAGTATTACTGTCCTTCTGGAGTAAGCCTTTTAACCCTAAGTTACTGAGAGCCTAAGACAGTGTTATTGTTTGGGGTTCTGGAGATTTAACTCACTGCCTCTGAGATGGTAGGTAAGTGCCCTAACGTTGAACCATATCTCAGTCCTCTAAAGTGGGAAGATGTTTCAGGTTTGAAACGGAAAACTTGTGTACAAATTTGCCTCTTGTTGCCTGCATTCTTTGAGTCATATTTCTTTTCTGAGATATCTTGGCCAAAATCTCTATTGCTGCCCAATAGAGGAAGCAGGTAGGGATAACCAGAAAGAGGAAGTGAGTCTGCTGACATTTGCGCAGCATCCTTCCCCTAAGTGTTTGAGTGTTTAAGCTCTCTCACAGCCAGCATTTCTTCCTTGTCCTTATTTTCACTTTTCCCCTTTCCTGATTACAACCCTTTTCTTTAATTTTGTTCCCTGGCTCCAGCTTCTGTTTCTAGATGTTAGACAGCTTTAAACTATAGTATTCTGTATTTGCTTGTGCTATGGCACTCCCCACGTTTCGAAGACTGGTATCAGTCACACAAACTTTGATAAAGTTCTATTTCCCTCTGGATCCCCAGTCTTTAGGAGATAATTTGCCATTGAAGAGGCTTCATAGGTTGCCAAGAAATTAATCTGTAAGTAAAAGTCAGTGGTCCAAATTTTAAGTATTGAAGACAATAGCCAACATTTACATAGCACTAATCTTTTCTTGTTTGGAGATAAGCAGCTCTGATAATAATTCTGGGAGTATATGACTGTTAACATTTTCATGTTACAGAAGGGAAGAGTCAAAGGCACAGAAAAGTCCAGCAATTTGTTCAAGATCACACAATGCGAGGCAAAGAACCATTGTCTGATCCCAGGTAGCTTGTTCCCAGAATGGTGACGTCTGCCCTTAGGTTCTGCCCCCTCTCATATGTTGGCTTGCCCTTGTTAAGAAGGTTACAGAATCATTGCTTAGATCCAATTTATAAAATTTCTCTCATCTAACATGCTTATAAAGAAGCACATAGGAGGGAAAATATGAGAAAATGGATTCTGTTTTTTTCATTCATTAATACTAAGGATAATTTATTGACATATTTATCTTAGAAGCACCAGGTGGCAAAGGGTGAAGTTCTCATCACTGTCACTGTTAGATAAGGATGCTTGCAGCTTCTCCCTGTTGAGCTCAGCCTTGCCTGTTACACACCCCTCAAGAAACAGGAAGCAGAGAACCTGCAAGGCCAAGGAGGAATTCATCCAGGGATAAGGAATCTACAAAGAAGGCAGAGGGAGCACAGATCATCATTTCTTATAGCCCGATCTCTCCAAAGAAAAGAAGAGAGTAACTCAGAGTTTTTATTTATTTTTCTAGAGCCACCAAACTTAAGTCCGATGGTAAATATAGCTACAACTGTGACATTTAAACAGCTGCAAAGCAAACATGTCTTTGTATAGAAACTTAACTTACTCTACCAAGTTGAAATGTTAAGTTCTTATTATTTTAGTAAATTTAATAGGTTTGTACAATTGTTTTTTGTTCGAGTAAAAGTTAATCTGAATAGGCTGATTTTTTACTTATAACATGGAAAGCCATATTTTGTTACTTGTCTTCATTTTAAACTATGAAAATATTTTAACTTGATTTCTATTGAAATTTTGATATCTACCTAGGTTTCCATGTAGTTTCATATTAAACATATCTATATGATATCTATATGTAACTATTGAGATATCATAAAAAGTTTTCATTATTCCAATAAAATTTAGCCACAAATTACCAAGGGGGAAGGAAACAAGCTCAATTGAAACACTGAGCATAGAAAGAAAACATCAAAACTTAGGAGGTCCTTTGGCCCATTTTGGACAAAGAACAAACACACATTCATTTATTCATTTATTTAAAAAGTGTTGATTAACTATTATATACAAGGCAAAAGCTGGTATTAACAATGTCTGTTAGAATATGATAATAAATGATGATTCTAAACAGGACCAGTCCATCAACTCATTTATGTTCTAATGGCTGGTTAAGTGAAATGATGGGTGTTGTCCATTAAGGCTCTTAAAACACCCACAATCCTGGTAAGTAATGAGCACTGTAGTTACAGTTACATTTTGTTTCAAGGCTAATAAGTAATAACACCCCACTGAGGGGTTCAGAACCCAAACTAGTTATAACTAAGGGTGAAGAAGTAGGAGTGGTAACATAAGCCAGACCTGGAGTTCCAGCTGATGACTGATGGACAATTGGCATGGTGTGTAACTACATCAAGTACTAGTAGAACGCATCTCAAAATGCCATATTAAATACAAGTGTATTATTAATACTAAGTGGGATAAAGAACAATTAGTGTGGAAATTTTATGGAGGAAATAGCAGTCCACATTATCTAGATGTAAATTTCCTACCACTTGCTAAACTGCACTATTTACCATTTCTTGGTGTGTGTATTTTACAGTATGGGAAACGCGCCACAAGGTCTCACTTATTTTCTCATGGAATTTGGAACTGTGGAAGAATGTTGGCTTTGGTTTTATTTTTATTTTATTTAAGAAATTAAAGCCATGAATAGTGGTAAAATTTTAAAACTGGAACTAAACACATGAAATCATAATCTTTTACTTTTACATTTTTTATTTTAAGCTCTTCTACTGTATTACTATAAGTCCCATTGTTATGGAATTCCTCAACATGTCTCCTGCTGTATAAATTTAAACACTTTAGGTTTTCAGTGGTTATGATTCTTTTCTGTACAAGACTCAAGATAACTGTTTTAAGAATTATTGTCAGGTAAAAATAGTTACTTTGATTCATACACAAAAATTTCAGATATCTGATCTCATTAGCTATAATGCTAATATTCTCCATGAAGTTATATAATATGGCAGAGATTTTTAAAACAATTGAAACATGTTAACAAGAGGATAATATTTTCATGCTATACTAAGTGTTGAGTGTCTACACATGAAGATAATTCCTTTGTTACCTAATGATCTATGTTTTTATTGGCCTATATAGAAGTTTAATTGTTAACAGTAGAAATGCTAGGACAACATGATGGCAATCAACTTTCTTGACATATACAGGTTTATGTGGACCCAACATTCTTTCAATTATCCCTGGCCTTTGCAGTCAGGAACTTCTCATGTGTAGTGTCTTAACTAAAAGATAAGAAAGTTGTAAGAACAAAAAGGTTTCAAAGTAAATGTCTTCTCTGGGATTATTCTGTTTGTTTTCTTTATTGAACATAGCCTGGATGCTTTTGTGCCTCTAAAGGTTTAGAACAGGTGGAACAGGTAGAAGTACCAAGAAGTGAAAAAAAAACATAGCTTTCGCTTCAACCACAGAGTCATTGACACCAGTACTTTAAAGGGACCCCAAGTCTTACAGGCAGGACTTCTCAGAAATACTACTCTTCCTATTTCTCATAATTTTCAGGCAAAACAATGTGGCATCCCACTGAGATTGCAGGAGTGGCAAAGCTCCCCTCTCCTGTGTCCACATATCCCATGTACTAAGTTCAGCATGTCTTTGAACTGTAAGGTTAGCAAGGGAGAGTTCGTCTCTCATCCTTAATGAGTCATATAAATCTTCTGAATATCTTCTTAGAAATGGGGGAGGGGGCCTAAGGGGAAGGGAATGGTAGATAGAAGGGAGACAGCTTCTGGAATTTTTAAACACCACCAAGGCACAGATAATTCAGTTATCTGGGGGGTGACCAAATATTTAGAACTGCTGTCAGTGCACAGAACAAAAGTTCTTGACTGCCTTTGTCAGTTCCCCAAACAAGTCCTAGTGGATGGATTTCAGATTGGCCTGTTTAATGGAAAGAGGCACTCTTGAGTGAGAGGGGTTAAGTCAAGGATGGTTGGAGCTGCAGTCACTGGTGGCAGACCCCAGTTTGGTCATGTTCTCTGATCCCTAACTACATAGCTGGATTAGAAAGTGCATCAGTTACATGTGAAAAAGCATGTGCTGCCCCTCCAAAGTCCAGACGTGCTTGAACACTGTAGTGTATATAATTCAGAACAATAAACTACGTGCACAAAAGGAGTTTTATCGTAACGTAAAATTCAAAAGTAACAATTTTATCACACAGTTACACTGCTGTTTTCTTTTTTTCCATTTTTCTAGATTTGTCCTTTTTTGTTTCATTTTTTTAAATTTCCATTTTGATTTTATTTTTATGGAGGGCTGAGGAGGGTAAAGATTTTGTCCACTGAAAATTAATCACCCTCAATGATATATATTTTAGAAAAAAAATATGAGCAGCAAGACTCTCTGGAAATAGATTCTGTTTGATGTCGCTAATCTGTCTTTTCTGTTTTGCCCTCTTTCACAGCAGCCTCTGAAGCTTTCCGCAGCGGGGCTTTCTCCGAGTTGCCATGTCCTTGGCCAGAGTCTGCCGCACCACCATTTTTGTGAGTAGTGTGTTTTTCCAAGTAGTTAAGCATCTCACTGAGGACTGTTTGGAAAGTGCTCAAAGCTGCACATATTGCTGGCGTCCCGAAACCATGAGTGATCAAACTGGAAATGAGAAGTAAGAAAAAATAGGTGAATCATTTAGAACACAAACAAAATCCCTGTAATTCAGAACATTCCATTTGACACTTACTGGGTTCTGCGATGTTTCTGTTTATTATGGGAAACAATATAATTTAATTAATCCCTTGACCTATATGATCAATAAGAAGCTTGCACTCTACTGAGACAAAGACTTATTGTTGACAGACTTTATGTGTATATATTATCAGTAACTCTAATAGATGACTCAGTTCTTTATCTCATTAGGGAATAGATAGAACATGTGTCTTTCTACAAGCAAGGATCATCTTGCTTTCCCGAGAATGTCATGTATGCCTGTATAGGCATAGGTCACACTTGAGGAAGGCAATTCAGAATATTGAGAGCAACTCTTGAGTCTAGGAGGAGGATTGGCAGGTCAGGTAGTAAGGAGTGGTTGTGATTAGCACGTCATATGCATCTATGATATTGTTAAAATAAACTATGTGCCATTTTGTATAACTAAAATGACTCATAAGAGAGCCAGAGTTGGCAGAGTGTGCCTGATAACTGGTTCCTCTGACTTCATTCTTTCCTTTTCTGGCAAGAGTGCCTTTTTAGGCATATACCCATCCACCTGAGGATTGTATTGTCAGCTTCTTCTGTTCTGCTTTGAATAAGAGACCAATCTGTCCACAGGAGAATATAAATTAGATATAGGTACTTCTCATTTCTTATATAGACACTGAGTAGCCTTAATTTCTTCTTGAAGGATCTATGTACTACACTGGTGAAGATACTACCTTGGTGATAGAAACAGAATGAGGTAGAAAGAATCTATGTCTAGACTCTGAGATATTGAGAAATAAAGCTCTATCATAAGTAAGCTGCTTTGTTTGCCTTGGGAGATAACAAGGAGAAAGCAATGTGTGTGGGAAATATTTCAAACTCAGCAAAAATATCACTTCCAATTATGAAAGATTTCTCTCATTGAACAAATATATAGCTGTGCATTAACCCTCTTGTGAAGAAAACCATCCAGATTGTTCATTTGTGCCAACTTGTCCTGAAGAGATACTGTCAGTTTTCTTTTCAAAGCTTGTATCTTATAATAATAAAGAATGCACATGTTAGACATAAATTATAACATATAATACAACATAGTATATATTTGTAGGTATTCTATATCCAATAAAAAGAACTACTAACTGTGTACAAATACAGGTTGTTAAAGTTATGATGACAATCATATTTTTCATTAGATACTCCCATCTTGATATGTTACCTGCAGCTAGTTAACACTCTTATGATATATAATCCTTATTATTAAAAAATGAGATGTTAAACAATACAAACAAAGAATGTGAGTTAGCCTACTGACACTCCTTAGTCAAAGTGCTAATAGGATTGGCCATATTGGATGCTGATGACATCAAACCATGAAAATGGTGATGGTGACACTATAGCTACAGTGTCCTGGCCCCATTATAGTGCCATAGAGCCCTTTATTCATGCTTACAACTGTGATATACTCATTGACAAGAGTAAAATTTTTGCTGTTCTAGAGATTTCCATCATCTTTGGGATAGCTTACAAAATTTACCCTGTCCTTAGCTGACATTAATATATGTTGAAAACAAAAACAATGCTTTGATCACCGATAATTTAGTAAATAATAATAGTCAAGACTTTAAGCTACTGTTTGCAATAATATTTATATTATAACGTACCACTATACTTCAATCAAATATGTTGCATTCTCTTATGCTGAAAACTAGGCAAGCTTATTTAATTCAATTCTACAATGAGATAGCTTCAGGAAAGACACATGATAGGAGATATAACAGGAAGTATGGATGGTAAATGGAGTTGTTGAAGTTATAGGTAAATCTATTATGGTGGCACTCAATAAGGAGATCCTTTGGGGCTAGACAACCCCAAGAATAAAATATACGCACGTTTTATTTATGATAGCTGAGTTACAGTGTTTAGTGTCACTATGGGTAAATGGTAAACTTAATAGCCAGGACTGGAACTCTGAACATGATACTGGCCTCATTCTTAGTTCTCTATCTGTGCCACCTCACATGTCCTACCTGTAACATCAGTGAGTAGAAATGGCTGTTTTTAGTTTACAGGTGAATTGAGACTTAGAGGATGTAGCTAAATAATTTGCCTGAGGAACCAGATATTCTGTATTGTGTCTTTCTCGGCCTGAAGACATATTTTACTCCTTTCCTTTGAGAAATTTATTTGTAATGCCTTCATTTTAATTAGCTACATCTATATCTATGTACCATGTACTTACAGTGCCCACAGAGGCCACAGAGCACTGGATCTCTTGGAAATGGAGCTCTAGATAGTTTCCAGCAGTCATGTGAGTCCTGGGAACTGAACTTAAGTCCCCTGAAAGAGCAATGAGTGCTCCTAACCTCCTGACAACGGTGGAAGCTAATTTTTTTCTGAAATAATTTTGCCCTGTTTGTTTTGCTATCATCCTTCATATGCCTGTAATCCAAGTACTTGAGAAACTGAGGCAGAAGGATTGAATGTTTAAGGAAGCCAGGGTCTCATAGTAAGTTACTGTCTCCCACAGATACAAATCAAATACAGACTACATAGGTATGAATAAATGTTATAATGGTTCATGTTCTAAAAAGAACTGTCATCAGGCTGAAAGATAGGATTTTTCATGGGATCTTCTTTCTGTGTTCAGAGAATGCAGCTGGCATTAGTTTGTGATGTCATCTTTGCCCTCAACTTAGAATAGCATTTTCAAAATCTTCATATGGAAAAACAGATGGTGATGGCACACACCTTTGTTTCCAACACTTGGGAGGTAGAGACAAGTGGGTCTCTGGGTTTGAGGTTAGTCTGGCCTACAGAATGAGTTCCAGGACAGCCAAGGACACACAAAAAAATTCTGTCTCAAACAAACACAGCAACAACAACCACCACTTAACATTGTCTCTGGTATTAGACTCTTAGTGATTTGAGAAAATTATTAGAACTCCTAAGAGAACAATGGTCTGATTAGAACACCTCTGTTTTTCCCAACTCTAAGTTTCAGAGTAGGGATTTCCTTTTCACAGTCTAGAGCTTGAAGAACTTGATGCAAGCTGAAAGATCCAGCTTTATAGAAATGTCTGAGGTCAACCGCACAGTTTTCAACATAAACAGTGTACGTTCGCTGTCAGTTTCCTGTGTGGAAATTGCTGTGCAAATTTCATTGCTACCTCAATCAACATTATTTGTGCATCCCTGCACGAGACAATAGCAGCTGCAAAGTGCAGGCACTTTCCTAGAGCAACATTTATATATCTAGAAAATTAAAGTAATACAATATCAATTTAAAACTTCTCATGAGATTATATATATATATATATATATATAATTTAAAATGATAGAAAGGAGTACTATACCCTCATACTATTCTGCTAGAAACCTCTGGGCAGAGGCAGATGGGTCTCTGTAAACTCAAGGCCAACCAGGTCTACATAGAGAGTTTCAGGCCAGCCAGGACTACAAAATGAGACCTGACAGGACAAAAATTATTATTATAGCAATTTTTATAAAACTTATTACATGTAACTTAATCCACATTTTCTAAAACATATCATGAGTTTCTCTCAGTTTTTGATTTTTTTTTCCAGATAACGTTTCTCTGTGTACCCTAGACTGTCCTTAAACCTGACTCTGTAGCCCAGGTTTTGAACTCAGAGATCTGCCTGCTTCTGCCTCCCAAGTGCTGGGGTTAAAAACATGGGCCACCACTACCTGGCTTATGAGTATCTCTCTTCTATCTTCATTATGTCTCAAAGACCTCCTAGCTACTTTCTGTTCTCCATAACATCTGCCTGCAAACTTTCTTCCTTCCTTCCTTACTTTCTTTTCATTCATTCTTTCTTTCTCTCTCTCTTTCTTTCCTTCCCTTCCTTCCTTCCTTCCCTCTCTCTCTATCTCTTTCTTTCTTTCTTTCTTTCTTTCTTTCTTTCTTTCTTT
>LOEQ01006887.1:133082-151450 GCA_001685075.1 Bramus lutescens | reverse complement strand
CGTGGCTTACCGGGAAGATTCTAACCCACGTCCATTTTGGGCTGGAGCTTCATGTGTCTGCCTAACTCTGCTTTCTTCCTCCCAGCATTCTGTTCAGTCTACTCCACCTATCTAAGCTGCTGTCCTATTAAAAGTCCAAGACAGTTTCTTTATTAACCAATGAAAGTAACATATAGACAGAAGACCCACCTACATCAATCATCCTTGTGGATTCCTGAGAATTTACTAATACCAGGTATCTCCCTAACCCCAAAATGGCTCCATTTATCAAGATATCCCTTTCATTGCTCTCCCTTTCCACCCCTCCCCTAACTTGATCTTCTTGATCTCTCATATTCCATGAACAATCTCCTCCCTTCTAACCACTCTGTCTGTTTACTCAGGAGATGTTATCTATTTTTATTCCTAGGGCCCTCCATGTGTGTCCCTCTTAGGTTCCCCTTTTTACCTAACTTCTCTGGGATTATGGATCATAGCTTGGTTATCTAATATCCACTTATGAGTTAATACATACCTTGTTTGTCATTCTTGGTCTGGGTTACTGCATTCAGGTTGTTATTTTCTAGTTCTATCCATTTGCCTTCAAATTTCAAGATGTTGTTACTTTTTAATGCTGATTAGTACTTCATTGTGTAATTGTACACAATGTTTTCTTTATCTTCAGTTGAGGGACATGTATGTTGTTTGCAGGTTCTGGTTACTACGGATAACACTGCTATAAACTTAGTTGAGCAAATGTCCTTGTGGTATGATTGTACAATTTTTGGCTTGATACCCAAGAGTGGTATTGCTGGGTCTTGAGGTAGAGTGATAACCAATTTTTTCAGAAAAACCACCACACTAATTTCCAAAGGAGCTGTACATGTTTGTACTCCCACCAGCAATGGAGGAGTGTTATCCTTACTCTGTATCCTCTCCAGCATAAGCTTTCATCAGTGTTTTTTGATCTTAGCCATTCTGACAGGTTTCTCTACCTTTAGTTTGATGTTGGCTGTTGGCATGCTACATAATGCCTTTATTATGTTTAGGTATGTTCCTTGTATACCTAGTGTCCTTAAGACCTTTGTCATGAAGGGGCATTGAATTTTGTTGAGTCTTTTAAGGATAAAATGAGATGACCATGCCATTTTTTTTCAGTTTATTTATATGGAAGATTACCTTGACAGATTTTCATATATTGAACCATCCGAGTATCTTTGGAATGAAGACTACTTGATTATGGTGGATATTTTTAATGTGTTCTTGGATTCAGTTTGCCAATATTTTATTGAGTATTTTATATCATTGATCATGAGAGAGATGGGTCTGTAATTCTCTTTCCTCATTGTATCTTTGTATGGTTTGGATTTCAGGGTAACTATAATCTTTTAAAAATAGTTTGACAATGTTCCTTATTTTTCAATTGCATGAACAAGCTTGAGGAATATTGGTATTGGCTATTCTTTGAAATTCTGGTTGAATTCTGCACCAAAACTATTTCCCCTAGAAGTTTTTTAGGGTTTGGAGACTTTTGATAAATGCTTCTATTTCCTTGGCAGTTATAGGTCTATTTAAATTGTTTATATGGTCTTGATTTAACTTTGGTAAGCTGTACCTATCCAGAGACTTGTTAACTTCTTTTAGACTTTCTAATTTTGTGAAGTATAAGTTTCCAAAGTAAAATCTGGGGTGGGAAGTCCTTCTGTATATGTGTTGCTTTTATTGGTCAATGAATAAAGAAGCTGTTTTAGTCAGTGGCTTAGCAGAATAGGTGTGAAAAACTGAACTGAATGATGGGAGAAAGAAGGTGGAGGCAGAGAGAAGCCATCTAGCTTACCCAGAGACAGATGCTGGAACTTTACCCAGAAAGCCACAGCCTCATAGCAATACACAAATTAATGGAGATGGGTTAATTTAAGATATGAGTTAGCCAGAAATAGACTTAACCTATTGGCCAAACATTATTGCAAATAATTTGGTTTCTGTGTGATTATTTTGGGGCTAAGTAGCTGGGAATGAACCAATAACCATCCTACTACCAACATGGGTAACTACATCCACATAAAAACCTGAGAAAGCTTGAAAAGGAATTCTAGAAACAAAAATCCAGAGTTTAACACAGCTTCTTGCTCTGTTTTCTGGCAGTGAGCAGGAGTGCCACAATTCATTTAAGAGAGGTCTTCCTGATTCAGCATAGCAACACAATGATAACAACAACAAAACAACACATGGTTTCAAAATGGTGGTTTCCTGGTTAGCCAGTACAAACTCTGACTGTTTTGGGAGGTCCAGCTATGGGACATTTCAATGGGGTTTGTAAGCAGAGTGCTACAACTTGCTTATTGTCAACACAGACCTACTGCAACCTGACCCTGTATCCGGGGGAGAGAGAATGGCTCTCAGAGGCAATGAATGGACCTCTGACATATTATACTGGGCAGAGCCAAAACACAAAGCAGCCTTAGTCATAGCCACGCTGTTTTGAATTTTTAAGAAGCACTCCTGGACAGAAAAGGATTTCAGATACACAATAGGACAGATTAAGATATAATAGACCTCTAAATGAGAAGTGGTGTGTTTAAAAACTATATGTAGGCTTGGGAGAGAGAAGAAAAAGAGTAAAGGGACAGCAAATGTAATATAAAAGATTACAGACAGTTATAGATTAAAAGATTAAAGATTACAAAGTAAATATTAAACTTGCTGAAAAAGAAATAGAGTAAAAACAAATAAGCCATGTAAAGATGTAATATACATGAGAGTCTGGATTATATATATTATTATTGTTATTATTATTATCATTGTGTTTTCTTAAAATTTTTTGACTGTTAAAGAGATACATAAAGAGACATTTCATTGTATGAACTGCTAAGTTAAACCAACCTAAAGGTATCTTGACTTTAGAATTTGAGTCTAAGGATATGTTGCTTTGTAAAAGAGGTTCTGCATTTGTTTGGACAGAAGATGAGAACCTGTGAATTAATTCCAGACTAATGTTGTTTGATGCATCAAGGCATCTAAAAGGTCACCATGAAACCCCCCCAAAATACTTCACCCAAGAAAAATCAGAAAGCAATTTGAAAAGAACTATGCCCATATTTCCTATGATTGTCTATAAATGTTTGTTTACATTTAAAGGTGAATATGTTATAGAGATTTGTATTGGTACAAATTTTGGATTGTTGATACAAATTTAAGGTCAATTTTATTAAATGTATATTTCTGCTCTTGATTAAGGCATTGTGTTTGGCGGCTCATTTAAAAATGTAGTGTATAATTAAGAAATACAAATTAATCTATAGTCATCTATAATAGTCAAGTCTGTGGTGATATTAGTTAGGTTTTCTAGATATATAGAGTTATATTTCAGTTAGATAGAGATTCTTCAAATCTTTCACAGACTAACAGAATATGGCATTTATATGTTTTAATAACTTAGGACTTTTCATGACAATGAGACACATCTGCTCCTGGCAGCATCAGTTACTTCAAGAGGGAGATGAGCATTGAAGAGGCTCCCTATAGAGTTTGATAGACATTTGGGCAAGAAAATGGTCTTACTTGAAATGCTTAATGCTATGCTGCATGAACTATACATGCAGGACCACAAAGAAATGACTGCTGAACTTGACTAATGGTGAAATGATCCTTCAGGGTTCCTGCTTCATGATAGAGTCTGTCAAACATTGTGCAAGACACAGAAGAAAGTGACTGAAAACTGTCAATACAGGCATAATTGTCTTTGATATTTGCTGCTTCATGGAAAAGTTCCAGATACTATGGACCTATGAACTGAAGATTAGATGCCCCAACAATACAGAAGAACATTGAATGACTCTCCAGGCAGTGAGATGTCTTTGTCAATTCTAGAGTTTTGGAAGTTGTTTACAATCTGCTTCCTGTTTACTTATGTGATATTATATCCTTCTGGAGTCTTTGATGGAGTTGAAGAACAGATAGTTATAGTTTTCCTTAGTTATGATAAATGATAAAGTAGATATAAATGTTGTAACTGTAATTCTTGCTTGATACCATTTTTATATGCAATTTTACTATGTTAAAGTTAAAACCTTCCTTTTTATTTAAACAGAAAAGGGAAAATGTAATAGGAAATCCTTCTGTATATGTGTTGCTTTTATTGGTCAATGAATAAAGAAGCTGTATCAGGCATTGATGGCCTAGCATAATAGAGCTAGGTAATGAAAACTAAACTGAATGCTGGGAGAAAGGCAGTGGAGTTAGAGAGAAGCCCCACAGGACACAGACACTGGAATTTTACCCAGTAAGCCACAGCTTCATGGCAATACACAGATTAATGGAGATGGGTTAATTTAAGATATGAGTTACCCAGAAATATGCTGAACTTACTGGCCAGACAGTATTGCAAATAATATGGTTTCTGTGTGATTATTTTGGGTTTGAGCAGCTGAGAATGAACTAACAACCCTCCTACAACAATGACCTATTGAATCTCTTGGATTTCCTCAGTGTCTGTTGTTATGTACCACTTTTCATTTTTGAATTTGTTTGGATATTTTCTCTCTGCCTTGTGGTTATTTTGAATAAAGGTTTGTTTATCTTATTGATTTTCTAGAAGAACAAGTTCTTTGTTTCATTGACTCGTATTGTTTCTATTTAACTAATATCAGACCTCAGTTGGATTACTTCTTGGCATCTAATTCACCTAATTGAGTCTGCTTCTTTTTATTCTGTAGCTTTCAGGTATGCTGTTAAGTTGTTAATGTATGTAGGCACTTAGTGCTATAAACTTTCCTCTTACTATTGTTTTCATATGGTCCCATAAGTTTAGGTATGATGTAAAACGATTTTTGTTGAACTCTAAGGAGTATTTTATTTCTTTCTTTATTTCCTCTTTGATTCAATGGTGATTCAGTTGATCATTGTTCAAATTCCATGAGTTTTAAGGCTTTCTGCAATTAGTGTTATTGTTAAAATCTAACTTTAAGCCATGGTGATTTGATAAGATACAGGGGTTTCTTCCATTTTTTTAAATCTGTTGAGGTTTGTTTTGTTACTGAGGATGTGGTCATTTTTAGAGAAGGTTCCACGAGGTGCTGAGAAAAAAGTATATATATATTGTTTTGTATTTGGATGAAATGGTCTACAGGTTTCTGTTAGGTCCTTTTGAGTCATAACATCTTTTAGTTCCCTTATTTATCTGTTAATTTTATATCTGGCACACTATCTATTGATAAGAGTGGGGTATAGAATTCTCCTCTATATAGTCTGAGGGTTTGAGGTCAAATTTAAGTTTTATATTTCTTTTACAAATTTAGATGCTCTTGTGTTTGGACATAGCTGTTCATAATTTGGGACTTCATTTTTGATTATTTTTTTTTCTGTGATGAGTATGAAGTGTCTCACTTTCACTAGCTAGCCAGTAGGCAAGTTTCCTGCAGACAGGCTGTTCCAACACCAGGAATTTTGAAAGACCCCCATGCTCAGTCTTGGCAAAATTCAGCCATTGCTTTCTTGTATTCCCTGCAAAATGTCTGGCAGATGTGTCTATGAATCAGAAATTTTGAAAGATTGTCCTACCTTGATTTAGCAAAATTAAACAGTCACTTTTGTCTGTATTCTGATTATCTAGCTGGTACAGCATACTGACCACTGTCAAGACAAGATCAGTTTCTTGCACAAATGGCTAGTTTTCTCATAAAAGTAAAATTTGTGTGGAAATTCTTTGATTTTCCTCTTCCTTTTATGAAGTAATTTGGTGGTTCCAGGAGCAGATGTGTCTCACTCTCATGAAATGACCCATGTTCTTAAAACATTAAAATACCATATTATTTAGGTTTCTGAAGTGCTTGAAGACCATTTATCTATAAAATTCTACCTCTTTAACCTTAAACCATACCTAATATAATTACAAGCTTCATTTTTATAGATCACTAACTACTAATTTGTACTTTGTTATCATCCTAAATTGCTTTCAAGGACTAAATAGCTTTTCAAGGACAAGCTGTTTATTACATTTTAAGTAAGCTGCATAAGTGCAATACCTTTTTAAAAATATTTATTTATTTTATGTGTATGGTACACTATCTGCATGTATGCCTGCATGCCAGAAGAGGGTATAAAATCTCATTATAGATGATTGTGAGTCACCATGTGGTTGCTAGGAATTGAACTCAGGACATATGAAAGAGCTGCAAATGTTCTGAACTGCTGAGCCATCTTTCTAGCTCTAGATACAGAATCTTAGACAAGAATAAAAATGTATAATACAGCATGTTATAATAAAAATAACCTTAAGTTTGGATCAATATACTATATTCTTCCTTTTTCTTTTCAGGAAGAGATTCTTGATTTTAGCTTCACTTGCTTTGTTTTTCTTTTTTAATTTTTTCATGACCACTAACAATTTGCAACCAACCCCCTAAATGATGACAAACATCCAGAACCCATCAACTGACCAAAACCCACCTACCACACCTCTTGGGGATGTTCTCTAGACTGTTTCATGTTTTCTGGGGGTGATGGCATTTTAAGGGACCCTGAAAAATTTGAGATAATGATGAAGTCCTTGGAGAGCTAGCTGTATTATTTTTTATTTAGTTTCTATGTGGTGGGAAAGTGTGGAGTTTACCTAAAGTCCTGACTGGAGTATTCTGTGAAGTGGGAGAATCTCAGCTAATAGCTTTATTGGAGTTGATCTGAAAGCTGAATTTTGAGGACACTGCAATAGAGAAATTTGAGAAACTGGATCATCTCAGCTATTTGTTTTAATTGGTGTCTGAACCTTTCTTTTCTGAAAACACACAAACTTTTAAAGATAACATATATCTGCATAGAGTAAATATGGAATGTGCAATGTGCACTAGTCAGCTAAAGATTTTTTTGCTTTATGTTTGAGCAGATGAAAGAAATCTGTTAACCTTATAAGTCAATTTGCACTGTATAACCAAACTGTAATATGAATCTATATCTAATCCATATGAAATGATGACATGTAAATGTGGTCAGTCATTTTCGCCAACTTAGACCACGAAGCCCAATATGGACAAGTTCAACAGAAATGCCATATACAGGCTGCCAATACATGCTTCAGCATTGCCAGGCCATAAATTTCATTTATTGTATTCAATAATTTGATTATTCTGCATGAACGGTCTTTGTGGGAGCCGCCTAGTCTGTTTGGATGCTCACCTTCCTAGACCTGGATGGAGGGGGGAGGACNGGAGGGGGAGGGAAATGGGAGGAGGGGAGGAGGTGGAAATTTTTAATAAAATAATTTTTAAAAAAGTCATGATGACTCTGTAGTCAACTAAATTTAACATGTCTCATCCAGTCTCAGAGTTGTTCCCATGCAGAAGGACCAATATACACTTCACTTGTCTTGTATTCTTTTCTATTTTTCTCCCTCATGCCTGTAACCAATACTCCATGAGCAAATCTGATTTCTATGAATTTTGAAGGTATCCATAGCTTTTCATTTCATGTAGAAGCAAAAGTCATAACCTCTCCTGCAATGCACCACATTTCTCAACTTCCATTCTGAAGTCAAGACATCTCTAAAGTATATAGGCTGGTTTAACTCAGCATTTCCTTTCATAATCTAATGTCTCTCAGCAGTTGTCTATTTATCAGCACTCAAAAATTGAAAGTCAGCAAAACATCATACAGGATCCAGATGTCCTGAGTATTTCTCATCCTTTTGTGGCTTTTTAAAAAAATAACAATACTCTAACTTTAAAGACTTCACTTTACTATTTTAAAACTATTTTTCTATGACTGTATGTACACATCTCATTTTTTTCCTTAGATTTAGGCACATTTTAAAGCATTCTGCACTTACATAGAGGAAATTTTTGGCCTGGACTTCACTTTCCTAATTTCATGCCATGCTCTCTGACTATGTAAGCCAAAGATTAAACAGCTAGTTGGAGGCTAAATCCTTTTCTGCTTGGTTCTAGTGACTGTCTCCACCTTATTTGACTCTGTTAAAGCCAAATCTCATGCTGGAAGGTATTGGTTGAAGTCATGTTTATTATCAGAGCTCTGGGAAGTTGTTGAGCTCACTTTCCAGAGTGCCTGTGAGCAGCAGATAACTGTGGGGAGTGCTCATACAGAGGCACACAGGGTGACTACAGTGGTGACCACTTGAGTGACTGCTCAGTCCATGTGTCATGCCACATATTGGAGTACCAAATGTCAATAGTCTTTCTCTGTCCCTCCTCCCAGCTCAAAAATCATGGTATGGAGACTTACCATTAATTATAAAAGCTCAGCTGATAGCTTAGTCTTGTTTCTAAGTAGCTCTTATAACTTAAATTAACCTATATGTTTTTCTTTTGTTTGTTCTTTTTTTTTTCAGATTTTTCTAGACCGGGATTTTCTGTAGCTTTGGAGGCTGTCCTGGAACTAGCTCTTGTAGAACAGGCTGACCCAGAACTCACAGAGATCCACCTGCCTCTGCCTCATGAGTGCTGAGATTAAAGGCATGCACCACTACAGGTCCGGCAACTCATATCTTTTAATCGATGTTCTTTTAAATAGCTAGGTTACCTTTACTTTGTAATGCCTGTACTACTTGATCTGCATCTGAATGGTGACTTTTTCTTTTTTTCCAGAGACTTCTGTGCGTGGAAGTCCTGTCTAGGTACTGATTGTTCAGGATTTAATTAAACTGAACAGAGTGACTCTTCTTTGCAGTGTAAAAAAAGATTATTCTACACCACTAATGCCAAATCAAATATTATAAGGCTATCAATAATAATAAAATAAAGTTTGCAGGTAAATAGATAGAGCTGGAAACTGTCATTCTTAATAAGGAAACCCAGATAGATAAGGACAAACATTACAGATTCTCTTTCATATGATAATGCTAGCTGTGACTCTTTAGACATTTTAAATTATGTTTAAATTGTTTTTAAACTAATAGTACCCATAGACATAAGGAAAGTCATAAAGTGATAATGGGAGTGACCTTTCAAGGGAATGAGATGGAATGAACGTGACAATGAAGATGGAAGGGGAAAAATGAATAGTAAGGGTTAAATGGGATAGGCAATGTGATAACAGGCCACTGTAATACTATGAGGAAGGATAGCTAACAGCAAAGATTTTTAAAATCCACATTGAAACATAAACTTTAGAATCTGACTAAAATTATATATATATACATATATGTATGTATAATCTATATAATACACACACACACACACACACACACACACACACATATACTCATCCAGACAAGGTATGCTACCAAACAAAAATTTAGTTATAGATATGTGTTACCTCTCTTGAATTGCTGGTCTTTGGAAACCCTTAAATATTATAGGATACTTCAACTGATCTTGTTAATACTCTGTTGCTGAAGATACCTTACCCTTGAATCATAGAATATGTAGAAACTAAACTCATGCTTGCCTGGAAACTTGTAATGCTATTTATTAGCTTTCATAGTACTAAAAGTTTCTATTCATGACAGGGGAGAAAACAACAGAAGTATTATTAATGGTGAACCCAGCAAATTTCCAGTAAGGACTACTCTCACAGCTTATACTCAGTGGTATAATAGTGGTATGAATATTATGGAAATAAGTGATACTTTTATGATTAGATTCAGGTTTTTACTCATTGATTAGGGTTTCTATAGATGCTAAACTGAAAACTTTCTACACTAGACAATGTAATGTAGACAACTAAAACTTGTCAACATATAAACAGAATGTTTAGCTCTAAATGGGTGATATATAGTATATCCCATACTTCACACTTCAGGGATCATCACATAAGAGAAGGAAGAATATTTTAAGGTCTAGAATCATTGGCATCTCCAGTAAAATATTATTTGCTAGACATATGTGTATTGCACAAATGAATGCATAGTCACTGTGACTGAATGCACGACATTAAGTCACTAAATATTTTGAATACAGACACATTAAAGGAGTTAGTATGTCCTACTGTTAGCTAGGAATATATTGGTTCCCACTAGGTAGTGACAATTTTCTTCTTAGGTGTTGCCCATGAACATAATACTATGGTTAATGAACCTATAGTCATTACATACAGGCAGCACTAAATAGACTCAGTACAATTGAGAAATGAAGGCATGAAGTTAAGAAAAAAAATAATTGGGAGGTAGAAATTAAAGAGAAGAAATGGGGGTGGATTCCACAAAAACATATTATTTGGATGAATAAACATTTTAAATGATGTAAAGTAAGAAAAATAAAATATGAAGATAACAATTCACATTCACACAAAATATTCTGAAACTGAATGCATTCAGACTATAGTTACAATCAATTTAAAGCTTATTTAGAAGAATACAACATATCAGGAATTATAAATTTCATTTCTTCTCAATTTTAGAGGCTTTGAGTTCTGTGCCAAGGCCCAAGCTGTTTCAATATTTGTTTAGAGTGAGGGCTTTGCCTTCAGGGTGAGACCTCTATATAGGTAAGATACTATTTATATATGGCATAATAACAAAAGAAATCCAGGTCACTTCTGAAATCTGATTAATAGTACCATTAATGTACTCATAAGTTCTAAATCCTCATGGCTTAAATAGGACTTATAGCTTCCAACTCTAAAGATTGTTCAAAAGCCAAAAACAAAAAAGATGAACTTTACAGAAAACAACCATACAAAATACAACACAGGAAATATTTAGAACACAAGAAGCTCCTTGGACCACTAAGCAAAGAGAAATGGGATTATGTAAAGAAAGATACCAAGGAGACAGTGTCGCACAACCAAGGTGTGGATTAACATTAATTTTCACACAGAAAAACAGGAATGGAAGATATGGAAGTAGTGTATCTACATAGAGATCACTTTCAGGAAATTTTTGCTTAAATAATTACCTAAATAAGGCTTTCAATCAGCAGAAAATGATGTTCAGAAAAGTTTTATTATTTTGTTTTTAAATCACTTTACAAATACTAAGAGAATTAATATAATGTTTTCTCTATAAGTTTATCATGTTCTGATCAAACTCTGCTTCAATTTTCATGACTACTTTTCTTCCACTTCCTAAACTCTAATATGCTTCAAAATATTTGAATATTTTATTACTTATCCCCTACTCTGAGAAAAAAATATAAAACACTTTTCAGGTCTTATTTTCTTCTTTTGCTTAAGGTACCCCAGTTACATCCTCTTTTCTGTAAAGCATAGAATATGGTTTGGTATTTCACATTAAATAATGTTCAATTATGTTGTATATAGTATGTTTAATTTGACATGTTCTATTAATTGTCCATATGCTATGGTAAACATGGATTTGCTGTATCTTTATTGACTGTTCATTTACTCTCTTATTAATAATTTTATTAATAATTATCTCTACCATTTCAGGTGAGAATACTGAAGATCTGCATGCTGAGTGCTGAAGGGTTAGGTGAGTGGTAAACAGTGTATGCTGCTTTTGCTGTGAGATCTGAATTCTATTCCCAATATGCATATCTGGCTGATTATAAACACGTGTAATTCCAGCTCCAGGGGATCCAACACCATTGTTTGGAGTCCCTGGTAGCTTTCGTCTATGTGAACATATATGTAGACATGCAGAAACATAATTAAAAGTTCTAATAAAAACAAATCCTTCTCTAAAAGAACTTTACTTTTCATTATTGTAAATATAGAATTCATTCATTTTAAAGTAACAAAGATTGTGTTATGACAGAGTTAAAAGCTTAAGATTAGATTATCCAAATCTTAGATCAAAAGATGTGATATGTTTAAGACCAGTTTAGTATAAATTTTGTTTATTTTTCAAACTAAACCACAGGAGAAAATGAAGCATAAGACTGTTCTACTGCACACAACAAGAAACATGCAAAATAAAGCCAAGAGAAGAAACATATTTCCAATGTACATGTTGCCCAACTACATGATATTTGAACGCACTCAGTTCACATAGAGGCCACCTCTAGATAAGGAGCTAGTGGCACTGAAATTCTGATGGAAGAAGGCGGTTAATTTTATTCTGGATATGGCTCTGAATAGGTTGCCTGTGTTCTAGTACAGTGGTTCTCAACCTTCCTATTGCTGCAACAGTTTAATACAGTTCCTCAAATTGTGATTATCCCAAAATAATATTCTTTCATTGTTACATCATAACTTTAATTTTGCTACTGTTACAAATATAGTATAAATATCTGATATGCAGGATGTCTGTTATGGGAAGTTCAAATGGTTCAAAACCCACAAGTTGAGAACCACTGCTCTAGTCAGTGGTCCCCACACATGTAGAAAAAGCACTAATTGGATTTAGTAGACTATACAACAGAGGGTATATAAACTTCACATGATGAGGCTGTAGAGTGTGGGTCCTAGGAGGTGTTGGAGGACATGACTGGGTTGTAGATATGATCACTACACATCATATTCATATATGGAATTCTCAAAGAATAAATAAAATACATTTTAAATGACCAAATAAGCATATTGAACATAGATATTTCACTAAGGGAGAAATAGAATCTTCGCTAATTTTTAAGACTAAAAGAGAATGGGGTGGGATAGAAGATTCAGTGGTCTAGAGCATTTGCTTCTCTTCCAGAAGACTCAGGGGCACCTGCACACATATGGTACACATACATAAATTTATGAGCACCTGAACACACATATACATATAAATAAAAAATTTAAAGTATGTAGAATAATAGAAATATAATTTAATTTGTGTATTTGACAATGTTAAATTATTTTGTAAATAAAATTGTTTTGTCATAATAGGGACAATAAGACTAGCCTACAAAAATATGATTTGTGGAAACATTTAAGAGAAATCTCTGGCACTTCCAAAATTTGGAACCATACATACAAGTAGTTAATTACTTTACTCTAAGTAACAATATATTTCTAATATCTAATAGATTATAAAAGAATATTTAGTTAACCTTATTCACAGAGCACAGATTGTGCTATCACAATTTTAATCAGTATGAAAGATTGTTTACATTTTCCATCTCCACAATAATATAAAATGTATAAATATACAGCCCAACATTAAAAACAAATAATAATTTCTTCTTTTTTAATTTCATCTCAAAAGTACAGTGATCATATATGATAAAGGATTTAATTTTCAATTTTAAATATTAACAAGGTTAAGAATTCTCAAAATGGAAAAGGCTATAAAAAGATTGCCATTGTATTTCTCCAACTGATACCTAATATAAAAAATATTTACTGGTAGTGATAACACTGCCATATCACAAACTGCTGGCTCTTTGTAAAAAAGGAAAAATTCTGTCTGTTTGATTATGTCAGATTTAACATGTCTTTGTCATATTAGATCCTAAAGTGTTCGTCCAGAAAATTCCAAGCTAACATAAAATTACTGAGAAAATCTTCAGTGGTGTATTTTAGAAAAAAAAATGAACATGTTGATATTGGTGCTCCTTTAGAAGGATGAAAAATATTACCTTCTCCTCTGGCGGCCTCATCTGGACTGCACTTGACCTGACCTTAATGAATAGAGCACAAATCACTTAATAGTTTTGAAAATTGCCTCAGAACTTTTAGCAGTTCACCTCCATTTTACACTGATACAGGCACAGAAAATAATATGGGTCACATCCAGAAAATAAAAGGAATTCAACAGAAAAAAAGCCCAGAGTTCAGCTAAATACTGAATAAATGAGCTGAATATGTTTTACTCAAAATAATAGATAGCAAAGATGAACAGGTTTATAAAAATGGTTCAACATCATTCTAATATCCAAAGAAATCTGTATAAATTTCATTGCCATATCACCTGAGTTAGAATTGACATGTAAAGACTGTCTATTGATAGTAAGAAATGGCAATGACACTACAGAGTAAACTTGATCTCTTGTAACCCATTGTTGATTAATTTGCCAAATGATTTTGAAATCCATATGATGTTTCCTAAAAGCTATTAGTACAAGTATCATTTTGTAAAACTACTTCAGAAATAACCACAAATCTGAGGGAAGAGAGATAAATGTTTATGAACAATGTATGGAGTTTCATTCACTTGTACAATACTCACAGCAGCTCACAAAAGAAATGAATTTTAAGTAATTCTCAGTGGATATAATTGTATAGGAAAAATAACACATAGACACAATAGAATTCTATTCCTCAAAAATTCATTTACAATCCTTTTAGGCAACATTAATTAAATTAGAAGGTATCTTATCAAAAGAAAATAAAGACAAAATAATTGCTGTATTTTTCACTTACACACTAAAAGCAAAATTATTTCACAGCAGATAAAATAATACAGATTATGATAAGTGTGGAAAGATATGGGTAAAGAATAGACAGAGAATGGTTAACAAATACAAGAGTATATCAGGATAGATTGGCTAACTGCTAGCATTCATTACTATGATTGACATAAATGAATGACATAAACTCAAATAAGTTTTAATCTTACTGATGGAAATTAATGGTAAATATTGGAAGTAGCACTTTGCCTAAATACCATGATCTAATCATTATACATTTTCTACGTGTGTTGAAATGTTTTCTTGTGTCAACGTCTAGTGCGTTGGGAACCCTGGGTAAAAGTCTCATGCAAATCAGGACACTGGGGATGCAGAGTATGAACAACCACACAAGAAGCTTTATTTTGCATGGACTTTTATACAGACTAAAAAGCATTACCTCAACCCTCAAACCCCCCTTACTCACGTAGATGATCATGAGATACTCTTACCTCACCCTGCATGAAACAATGTCTCAATAAAAAGCAGTATAAAAAATAAAAAGTAGTATAAAGAAACAAATCAAAAAGAATAAAGTAGGACAGCCCTTCCTTAATCTATTTCTGGTAGAGCATGATGAACTGAGCTCAAAAGCCACTTCCTTATCAAAGGTACAGATTCTGACAGAACTTTGAGAAATGAGCAGAGAAAGTAGGTTTCTGTCTACACTTGGCCTTCCAAGCAGTCCTTTATCAACTTCGTCTCCTCTGTCCCAGGAGAAGCCTGCACTCTAAGCCAGTTCTGTGTCTCTACACTCATGTACTTCACAAATATGTATAACTTCTAATTGCCAATAACATTAATATTTCATATCTTGTTATATATACATGTATATACGTATTAATGGACACATATTTACAAATACACATGTATGTTTCACATTTATATAATATACAGATACAGAACACACCCACACACTTTGTCCCAGATTTTGAAGCATGAGAAATCGATATTAGAGTTAACACAATTTTCCAAGCATACATAAATACAGGAAAAAAGTAATAAACACAAGATTAAATTTATTCCGCATCATACCATCCACTAAATTTGAATGGATTAGTCAAGGGACAGTCAGGAATCCTGCTACAGTGATTTAACTATGGGACTCATTCAAAGAAGACAACGTATTTATAGAAATGAAGCCATCCTACCTATGAGTTTCTTCAAGGCTTGTTTCATATCTTTGTTCCTTAAACTGTAGATGAAGGGGTTCAGCATCTGTGTCACCACAGTATACATCACCGATGCCACTGTTGTTATCTTGCGAGAGTGAGTTACTGCTGAGCTAATGCATACACCTAAACCTGTCCCATAGAATAAAGAAACAACTAACAGATGAGACCCAGTGGTGGAAAAGGCTTTATATCTTCCTTGGACAGATGGTATTTTCAAGACAGAGGAGACAATTTCAGTGTAAGAGAAAATGATTCCAACAAAAGTAATGCCACCAAATGTTAAACCTGCAATATATATCAGTATATTGCTGATTAATGTACTAGAACAGGCTGCCTTGATGACCTGGGTAATTTCACAAAAGAAGTGGGGAATTTCCAAATCTTTGCAGAAGGACAGCCACAGCACCGTGAGGCTGAGAAGCAATGCATTCATCATGCTACTGAGCAGGGAGAATAGCGTGAGTAGGCTACACATACGCCAATTCATGATGACTGTGTACCTTAGGGGGTAGCAAATGGCCACGTAGCGATCATATGCCATCACTGCAAGGAGGCAGCATTCCAGACTAGCAAAAAGCATGGCAAAGCAAGTCTGGGTGAGGCATCCTGCAAAGGTTATGCTTAGATTCTGTTCTTGGATGTTCTCCAGCATCTTTGGGATTATTGTGGTACTTGTACAAAGATCAGTCAAGGAGAGGTTGCAGATAAAAAAGTACATGGGAGTATGGAGATGAGAATCTGAAATAATGGACAAGATTATGAACAGATTCCCAATCATTGTGACCAGGTATATGGAGAGAAACAGTCCAAACATGACAGGTTGCAATTCTGGGTCACCAGAGAGGCCCAGGAGGAGAAAGTTAGTAACAACTGTTTGGTTTGTGAATACCATGGTTTTCAGATGCTGAAAAAAAATAACATTGGTGATGATATGGAAAGAAATGACCATCACTTTAAAATTCAAGATATGATTAATGAAGTAAACATTATTTTCCCTTTGTACTGACACTTCTATTCTCCATACATATGTGCATATGTTTCTACTTAGTTCTCTCTCCTGTCTTTGTTACTTTTCTATATCTTTTAATTTCCCCCTTTCCAACCATCTGATAATTTTTAAATTTTTATTTACTCATGCCATCTCTTATACCACAGTATACAAAAGAAAAAGAATAGCATAGTATATTGTATGAGGATTTTTCAGTGAAAAGATTAAAAAACTATAATTAGTGGGAAACAAAAATAAAAATTATACTCAATATAAACTAATACAATCAATATAAAATCAGATTTCAAGTTAAACACTTCTTATCTCAATTGTGATTCATAAAGAAAGATACACATTGAAGTTTGTGATCTACTTCAGTGTATTCGTTAATAATACCACAGAAAACTGAATCTTAGCCATGACTCAACATAAAGGACATGAGTCATTAAAGAACATTATTTTAAGTAGAGTGCTATATAAGATGCCCCTAACATTTACACTGTGGTTTTGTTTTGCCTTTGGCATACCAAATTATACATTCTACTCATCCTCTTCATGTCCTTGTCTTGCAACCACTGAAAAGATTTATGTTAAAACACTGGTACCAATGCAAAACATTAAGTCAAAAGCCTTCAGTAAGCTTGGGTGTCATCATGATTAAATGTAATTTCTTTCCCTAATGTAAACCACACTTCACAAGAAACACACATTTATGAAATAACCTACCTGTTGTACAGAACTGATGTGATGGTGCCTGAATCCAGAGGCAGTCTTGCTGACTACTAATGTGAGCTTGGTTTCAGGTTGATATTTACAGTCCCTGTAGCTCCTTGGGGTTTTAGCAATAAAATGTATTCATTAATAAAATTATTTAGTATCATATGATTATATGGCAGCACAAATCCTTAAGGGGAAGACCAACCTGCTGAAAAATTTTCTTCAGGTGATTAAATCAGGCAGTGGGCCAGAGAGGAAATATATTCTTCTGTTCCATGGATTTTGTGCTGACATTAATTAACATATTGTGCAAACTTCAGTGCCTCTTAATTTAATTTTAATACCTATGATAGCAGTAATGTGAATAGCTTATGTGTCTTAATTTACAAATATACTAGCATATATATAAATAATTAATTTCAGATATGTGAATATGTTCATATCATCGAGTGGCACAATGCAAAATTTGAGTTAACTGTGGACTGGTATGTTATATGACTCAGAAAATTAAAATTAACTTTTTAAATTTTATTTTTTATTAAATAACATAATACACAGTACATAATTAGATACAAGTTGATAATTCATCTTTGGTATTTGGGTTTGGGGGTATATTTGGCATAAATAAGATGCACATAGTTATTTTGAAAAATTCAATTTCTATCTATCATGCTAGCCATGACAAAGTTTGGTTAAGGAAGATCATATATCAATATAAAATGAGACAAAAGCATGCACAACATTGTGGTCATTGTATATACCTGAAAATATTTCTTACAATATTAATAAAAATATAAAAGAGTTGACTCTCAACCCAAAGCAATAATAGTTACTATCTTTAGAACCATACATTGCCCAACCTATGAGTAATACAGGGAAAAAATCAACAAACATGTTCAGGTATAATGGCACTATATTTTAAATTGACTGAACATAAATACACTCATAATACAAATTATTACCAGTATTTTATAGTGCTTTCTTCAAATTTGAGTATGATTTAGAAAATTAAGGAAATATAAAATTCAAAATACCTTAATACATTTTAATATATAGCAAGAGAATGGGGGAAATCTGAAGAGAAATTGTAGGAAATGTAAAATTTGCACTGAGACATGTGGTTTTGAACAAATATTATTATCAAGAAAAAATGTAATTTATTGAATTAAATGAAAGTGAAAATTTAAAATGCAATAACCTAATTATGCAATTTTAGTATTAAGAAAAACAAGAATAGACTACTTCCCACTTTCTCTTCTATCAGGTTCAGTGTGTTCAGATTAATAT
>LOEQ01006887.1:114590-128045 GCA_001685075.1 Bramus lutescens | reverse complement strand
CAAAGTATTTGGGGATATAAAACACAATAGGCAGAAATTTACCATTGGTATATTAATCATTGTAAACTTCAGAGATGTGTTCAACCTTTGGGAATTATGGTTGAAGTGTACAATTAGCATATAAGAATTAAGATGAATTTAAACATAAATCATTAAGAAATAATGGGTTAGACTTTACTATCTAAACTTTAACTAATAGACTTTAGATCGTCTGTTGATATCAAAGGATCACTATACTTCCTAACTTACATAGATATCAAAGTTGGAAGATATGTCATCATAAAATGCAGAGAGACTGAGTTATTTCTCCATTGTCTGGTATGATTCTTTCTACAAAGATCCTTAGGTATCTGTTTCTGACTGGGCCAGATGTGTTGAAGGAAGCTGAATTATAATCTCTGCATGTCCATGGGCCAAATTTCCTAATGTCTTCATTAGATCCAATTATGTCACTATGATTCTCATCCTAGAAGCACATACCCTTAAAGTCCAATAATAAAATAAGTTCAAGGATAAGATTCAGCACTCCAAATTTCATTATATTAAACTACTCTTTCTATTATCTCTTCCCATGACTTTTCTGAGCCCTTGCATGCCTAACTCATATGACCACACTAATACATTAAAATATTACTTAGTGATTATCAAAAACTTCACTACACATTTAATGACATCAGGATCTGATTTCTGTTTGACCCATAACACAAGGCTTATTTATGTAAGTATCAAAATATAATTATAAATAATAGCGGCTTGTCATCAATGAGCTATAACTGAGAAATACAAGTTTTCTGAAAATTCTTTACCATTTTCTTTGTTCAGTTCTGATTTCAGAAAATATACATGAATTTATGTGAATTTTATCTTTTATGTTATATTTTTAATTTTCTTTTATTTGAATCTTCATGATAAAATCTCTCATAGCATAGGCTTAGGGGTTTGTTTTAGTCTATGTCTTAATTTTAATTTATTTTATGTTATGTATATTTTTGGTTCAAAGCAGTTACTTTATTTATCAGTAGTAATCACAACATACAGAGGGGAAATCCCACATCACCACCCCTTTTCTCTTAAAATAAAAAGGAAGGTTTCAGCTTTAACATAATAAAATTACATATAACAAAACAGATATCAAGCAAAAATTGCAGTTACAATATTTATATCTAGTTTTTTATCATAACTAAAGATAACTATAATTATAACTATCTATCTGTTCTTCAAATCCATCAGACTCCAGAAAGATATATTACCTAAGTAAACAGGAATACATTGTAAGCAAGCAATCTTTTTTCATTTTACATGAAAATCTCCACTCCCTCTCCCTCCCCTCTTCTCATTCTCTCCTCTTAGCCCCCGCTCCCCATCCATTCCTCAGAGAGGGTAAGGCAGATTGCTTTGGGGAAAGTCCAAGGCCCTCCCTTCTATATCTTGGCTGAGAAAGGTATCCATCCAAAGAGAATATGTTCCCAAAAATCCAGTACAATCAGTAGGGATAAATCCTGGTGCCACAGTCAGTGGCTCCTCAGTCTTTCCCAGCCATTCAACAGTCACCCATATTCAGAAGGACTAGTTTGGACCTATGCTGGTTCCTTCCTTGTCCTGCTGGAGTTAGTGAGCTCCCATTAGCTAAGATAAACTGTTTCAGTGGGTGTCTCCATCATATTCTGATCTCTTTATTCCTATTCTCACTCCTCCCACTCTTCGACTGGACTTTAGCTGCTCAGCCCAGTGCTCCAATGTGGCTCTCTGCCTCTGTTCCCATATTGCTGGATTAAGGTTTTATGTTGGCATTTAAGAGACTCATCAATTTGACTATGGGCAAGTCCAGTTCAGGCACCTTCTCCTCTATTGCTTATCTGGGGTCATCCTTGTGGATTCCTGGGAATTTCTCTAGTGACAGATTTCTTGCTAGTCCCATAATGACTCCCTCAATCAAAACATCTTTTAACTTTCTCTTATCTCTGTCCTTCCAACAACTTGATTGTCCCATTTCTCAAGGTCTCTTCCCCCTCCCCTTTCCCCTTTCTTTCTTCCCTCCTTTCCCCCTTCCACCTCCTTTCTCCCCCAATCCCACGCTTCCAGTTTTATCAAGCGATCCTGTCTATTCCCCTTTCCAAGTGTATCTATGCATATTTTTCTTAAGGTTCAGCTTGGTACTTAGCTTCTCTAAGGTCATGGACTAGAGGACTGTTATCCTTTGCTTTATACCTAGTATCCACTTATGAGTGAGTACATATCATGCTCATCTTTTTAGGCCTGTGTTACTTCACTCATAATGTTTTTTTCAAGTTCCATCCATTTGCATGCAAATTTCAAGATGTCGTTGTTTTTTACCTCTGAGTGGTACTCCAATGTGTACATGTGACACATTTTCTTCATCCATTCTTCGATAATTGAGGGGCAACATTTAGGTTGTTTTCAGTTTCTGGCTATTACAAAAAGTGCTGCTATGAAAATAGTTGAACAGATGTCCTTGTAATATGATTGAGAAACTTTTGGGTATATGTCCACGAGTGGTATTGCTGGATCTTGAGGTAGGGTGATCCCAATTTTCTAAATAAATGCCATGTTTCCGGGTGGTGGTGGTGGTGTATGCCTTTAATCCCAGCACTCAGGAGGCAGAGGTAGTCAGACCTCTGTGAGTTCGAGGCCAGCCTGGTCTACAAGAGCTAGTTCCAAGACAGGCACCAAAGCTACAGAAAAACCTTCTCTCTCTCTCCCTTTTTTTTTAAAAGCCATACTTTTCTCCAGAGTTCTTGTACAAATTTACATTCCCACCAGGAGTGGAGTTATGTTCCCCTTACTCCACATCCACTCAAGCATAATCTATCATTGGTGTTTTTGATCTTAGTCATTCTGAGTGGTATAAGACGGTATCTCAGAGTAATTTTGATTTGTATTTTCCTGATGGATAAGAATGTTAAACATTTCCTAATGTGTTTTTCCACCACTTGAGATTCTCTTGCCAGCCTGCAACCCATTCTCTGTGGGTTGTTCTTGTCCATGTACCTGATGTCAGTCCTTGGGAATCTTGTTATCATTCTGGCTGTCAGCTCCAGCTCTGACCTGACCTCCATACCCTTATGTACTTCTTCCTCTCCATTCTGTCCTTGACTGACATTGCCTTCATTTCTACCAAAGGCCTCCATTTACCTGACTGTAGAGCATTTTATTAATTAGTGATTGCCGGGGGAGGGTCCAGTACATTACAGATGGTGCCATCCCTGGGCTGGTGGTCCCGAATTCTAAAAGATTGCAGGCTTAGCAATCCACAAGATGCAAGCCACTAAGATGCTCCCCTTGTGGACCTTGGAATGAGCTCCTACCCTAAGATTTCTGCCTTTTTTGAGTTCCTATCCAACTTTCTTCAATGATGAACAGTGCTGTGTGAGTATAAATTAACCCAAAACTTGTTTTCAGTCATGGTGTTTAAGACAATGTCTTTCTTACCAAAACAGGTACTAACATTTGAAGTCCACAAAAATAGATGCAGAGGAACTATATAACAGTTTTCAACAAAAATAACAGCCATTTTACTAATTTTGGAAATATGTATTGTTTCATTAGTATATACAAAATTTTCCATATGTTGAAACTAAACCAACTACTCTTACCCCCTTGAAGTGCACAAAATATTATGTATGAATCTAATATTGACAAATAACTTGACAATAATAAAAATTAGCTACTCTTTATCCTAAACAGGATAATAAAATAATAATCTTTCTAGATTTTTGAATTGACTGGCATACACAAAAAGAAACAGACACACTCCTATCCTTTGTCAGCATGATGTGAGATTTCCCCTCTGTATCGTGTGAGTATGATTGGTTAATAAAGAAAGCTGGCTTGAGCCTGTGTCAGGGCATAGCAGAGGTATGCAGGGAATTTGGAACTGAATGCTGGGAGAAAGAAGGGTGGAATCAGAGAGAAGTCATGTAGTCCCACTGCAGATAGATGCCAGAACTTTTCCCAGTAATCCACAGCCTCATGGTGATACACAGTTTAACGGAAATGGGTTAAATTAATATGCGTGAGTTATCCAATAAGAAGCTGGAGCTAATGGGCCAAGCAGCGATTTAATTAATATAGTTTCTGTGTGATTATTTCAGTGCTAGACAGCCATAAAAAACAAGCGGCCTCCCCTCCAACATCAGAATACAGCACTACTAGGTAAGAAACCCTGGGAACTTTTGCCTCCATCATATGCTTTCCCTGCACCTCTAGCACTGACCCAGACAGGTAAAATATCCACAAACCTTCCATTCCAATATTTACCAAATCCATTCCATTTATATTATGAAACTGGAAATATTTTAAATCTGATTCTAGAAGAACTTTTGGTGGTGCTTAAGAGTTCCTGCTTAAAATGTAAACGTATTTTCATTAGGGACATTTCTTTACAGAAGAAAAGATAAATGTAAATAAAACACAACATACCAAAACCTATGGGAACAACGGACTCAAAGGAAACTTTAATTCATCACAAATAATGTCTATTACAAATCTAAATATAATAAATTAAAAAATACATTATTTATCAAAGTCTTAGAAAAACAAGAAGAAAACAAACCCCAAATTAGTGAACAAAAGCAAAGAAATAAGTTTAAGGAGGAAATTAAGGAAACAGAAACAAAAAAATACACAAAATGAAGAGATGTTTCTGGAGAAAAATAAGCAATTTTATTAACCGCTTAGCTATTTTAACAAAAAGAAATAAAGAAGAGACAAAATTCATCAGATTAGATATGTAGAGCGATACATTGCAAAATATGCCAATGAATACAGAAGATCATGAGGTTTCAAAAATATTCCAATGAATTGGAAATTCTAAAATAAATGAACAAATTTCTAAGTTCATGTGAGACACCAATTTTCAGCCAATGAAAAAATAAAATAAATCCATCATAATGAGATTGAAATATAAAAATATGGAAAGTGGTGCATAGCAACAAAATCCAAGAAGATCCAGAGAATCATTGTGACATATTCTAAAATGCTATAGTTCAGCAAATTCAAAAATTTCAAATAAATAATTTTCTTGCTAGGTTCCATTTACCAAAGTTAAAATGAGATCAAATAATCTATTTAAAACAAACCTGCAGGCTCTTATGAAGCAGAAACAGCAATTTGAACTCCAGGGTCAGACGATTTTAGCATAGAATTATACCAGACTTTCAAAGAAGAATTAAAACCAATATTAAGTTTTTCCACAAAATAGAAACAGAAGTAACATTGTCCAATATGTTTTATGAGGCCACAGTTACCTTGATACACAAACCATTTAAGACCCAACAAAGAAAGAGAATTATATCTTTTATTTTCAAAGATTTTATTACATTTTGAAGTTTATAATTGTATCATTTCCTCTTTCTCATTCCTCCTTCCAAGCCCTCCCATATACCACTTGTTGAATGATTTTTATCTCATTCAAATTAATGGCACCTAATATATAGGTATTTTAAAATAATATATAAAAGTAAAGAAATACATTAAGTTGTGACTAGAGTTTCTCCTGAGTAATGAAAGAGCGATAAGATTTTAGTAAACTAGTTCACTTTTCTTCCCTTTTTCACTTCTAATGTTAAGAACCTCTGAGATACTGTGATAATGTGATGCAATTTATGTAATTATGAACTCTGGGCATTCTACCTCCAGGGTCATAAAAAAGTCAATAATTACCCCCAGGCTGTCAACCTTGCAATTTGAGGACTTGAATATTGTGGGGGAACTGAAGAGAATTCTTTTCTAGTGTCTGACTGCATCAGGGGGATAATTCATTAAATATTTTCATCAAGTATGAAAAATAAACCAGAGGCTTCTATGATCACAAACAAAGGTGTTGCTTTGGATCTTGGTCATGACCCAGCAAAGAACCAGCTTAAACAAGTAGGTGTTGGGTGAGGTGGATGATGAAGAAGGAGCCCTTGGAAGCATTGGTTTCTCATCATAAAGAGAAAATTTGATTAAAAAAAACCTAACTGTAAATTTTCTTCTATGATGAGTGGGAAATTTATGTTCTGTCTTGTTTTAAGGGGACGGTTATATAATTCAATTTGATTTCTTCCCCATGGATTGTATTATCATAGATATCTCGCACATCAAAAATAAAAACGGCCTATTTACTAAGTATTCTTACGATATTATGAATGTGATTTAAAAAAAGGAATGGGAATAACCGCAGTATCATATCTATTTCCCATGGTCATCAGATGAATCCTTCAAAATTGTTTCCTATGAAATGCTGTTGCTATGAAGAAGAGGAAGAACAGTGGCTAAAGGAGACTAGCAGTAGCATCTTCTACTATTACTGAAAGATTTGAGCTTTGAGCTCTGACCTGTGCGTTCTATGTAACTTATTTCTCTTCATTTACCGAA
Organism: Bramus lutescens; assembly: GCA_001685075.1. NCBI lineage: Eukaryota > Metazoa > Chordata > Mammalia > Rodentia > Cricetidae > Bramus > Bramus lutescens. The sequence goes on along the minus strand of LOEQ01006887.1, from coordinate 121,667 downwards.
TTACCTCCATTTCATAAATTGCCAATTCCTTTCCTGGAAAACAAAAAAAAATGCAGCTTTTATATCAGTAGCACACCAAAGTATTAAGATGAAAAATATAGTAAGCCACATTTGAAGTGTATCATCCTATTGTGGAGATGAAACATTTTTTCCCCAAAAGGGTCCTATTGGTTACTGGACAGAATTATTATGCATGCTTATATGTGTATGCTGTCATGGCTTGAACTCATGACTGCTAAAACTCATCATATGTTACAGATAGGCTAAGAAACAATACCAAATGGTTAGCTCCTAGACACATACATACAAGAACCATTGTACAAACTGTAAAGGTTGTATTTTACATTTAGGTGTGTGTGAATGTTTGTGTGTATGTGCAACAACAATTAATGAAAACAGAGACCATGAATTTGAAAAAGAGAAATGAAGGGTAGGAAGGGTATATGGGAGGGTTTGTATGGAGAAAGGTAGAAGGTAAAATGATCCTATTATTATAATCTCAAAACCTAAAGAAAATAAAAAAATTACATTGATTTAAAATATATAGTATTTTTCTGTTTAGCATATAAGATACATTGCATGTCCTTTTGCCTTACCCATATTCAACATACAGTAATGCTGATAAATTCTCTTTTGTATAATTCTAAGATGAGATAACTAAACAAAAAATGATGGTTAAGAAAAATAAAATGTTATTTCATCATATCAAGAAATAATTTAACTTTGAATTAATTTAGCTTTGATTATTATTTCTATAGTGCTTGAAATGCTGTTAGTATCTCTGAGATTGATATATTCAGCTGTGACTATTTCCTAGTAGATACAACTGCATTGAATAGTAACAGATAAATGGGAAGCTCAATGTGTAACTAATACATATTTATAAATATTGGTAAAGAAATACCAATATTTTTAGATATTATGAATAATAATAATGAGGTTAAACTTCATAAAGATTCAAATAAATTAGCATGTAACCTACAGTTATGATTTTCTATTTATGTAATGAAATTTTTCATTTTTGTCCTTTTATATGAGCATTCTACAATAAATTGAAGATATTAATTACATCTATTTTTCCAATTTCACAGAGCCTATATTATGGTTATAACAAAAGATGTTTTAAAAAATATGTCAACATTAAATAGACCCTTTCTTGGCTCACTAATATCGGTTACTTCAAAACACTCAGATTTTTTTCTATATTTTTGCCTCTTTCAAAATGCCTCCATGAGAATAGAAGTGAGATTTTTTTAACCTTATCTTTGAAGGGATAATAATACTCATTTACTTAATGTTCACAACACAATTTTAATAGACAAGAAATTTTACAAGGTAGAAAAAATAAATGTATGTGAATTTTCTAACTTGGTCTAATCCATATTTTAAAATATTGTATCAGCCTGACCACCAATGCTTTCAAAAGTTGTGCTCGCCAAAATTTTAATTTACTATTAGTGGGGGCATGCTAGCCAAGCAAAATTAAAAATAAGAATAAAGGTTCCTCAAAAACTAACATAAATTTACCAGATGCTTCAATTATATCACTCACAAATATTTACCTAATGTACTCCAAATCAATATAGCACAGAGACACACATCAGCTTTGAATGTAGCACTATTTCCAATTGACAAATTATGGAATCAGTCTAAGTATCCAACACAGGAATGGATAAAGAAAATAGGGTATGTATATGATGAACTTTTTCAGCCATAACTTTAAAAAATGCACAAAAAGTGAAGGGAACCAGAGATCATATTAAGTAAATTAAGCCAGTCTCAGGAAAACACAGTTATTCAATAAAAATTAGGGTTGTACAGTTTTACCAGTAATTACAAATATTTGTAATTACTTGCATTTGTGACATTAGGATTTTATAGACAAGTTTATAATAATGTACATAAATATGATATAAAAGCAGAAGTGAGACTGTAAAGGAAAAAGACTAAGAGGGTTTCAGGGAATGTGTTCAATATGCAGCATATACTAATGCAAAATGTCTTAGTTGGCATCAAACTTTCTTCAGTGAATATATGCAATGATTTTTTAAATTGATATTTCCATGCTGATAGAACTCTCAAACTGAAAAACATGTGCCAGTGAGATTTTGCTACCTTTACAGGCTGTGAATATTTTGCAGATGGGCAATATTCTCCAGTACAAACACAGAAAGGGAGAAAAGTTCATATATTATATGTTAACTACCATATAGTACAAGGACAAAGACATGGGGTTAAACCACTTACATAGTGATTCATATCCCTCATCACTGTCTGTTCTTCTAAAGCAATGAAGAAATATCATTCTTTATACAAGATGGAATTTCTTAGTGAGTTATCAAGAAAGGATTATTAGTAAATGGATTTTAGGGATACTATCTGTTTAGAGTAAGAAAACATGTAGCAATTATTGAGATTTTTGTAGGAGAGGGTAAAAAATGTTTACAATTACTGGTAAAACTGAACATGTGCCAATTTGGAAATCAAATAACTATCATTCATTATATTATATTGAAAATGAGTCTCAAGAATTTTTTATTGAAAAATTATTTTCATACAATATATTCTGATCATAGTTTCTGTCCCCATCTCCTCTCAGATCCTCTAACTTCCCTTAACCATCACATTCTATGCCCTTTCTCTCTTATTAGAATGAAAACAAATAGTAAAACAAAACAAAATCACAATAAAAAGAAAGAACGTAAGAAACATACACAAACACAGCCCCTAAAAGCAGAGAACCAGAAACCACAACATACAGGCAAAAGACCAATAAGATCAAAAACTGCCCAAAGAAACAAACAAAAAAACTCAAGAATTTTGAAAGGAGGCTGAGGAGACAACCTAGTGGATGAGGGTAGGTAGGGCTTGTGAACCCGAGTTTGAACACCCAGAGCTGATGTAAAATGGCAAGAATGGAAGCATGTCTCTATCACTGCAGTACTGGGCTGAAGAGTGGGAACAAGAAAATTTCAGGTACTTGCTATGAAAGTTTTTTTTTTTAAAGATCACCTATGTAGAGGTTTATGGACAAATTATATCTCTCACTTAAGATATTAACAGGAAATCCAGCTCCAAATTCCAAAGATATTTTTATTGTAAGGCAAGTGAATGGATTAATTCACAAGTTATTAAGATCTCAAATTTTCAATAGAAGATTCCAAATCAATAAAATTGTACTTCTAACATAGACATTACATCATCATGCTGTGTTTGGGGGCAATGAATGCTACTGATAGGATTAAAGAGTAATATTAATATGTATTTTATGCATGTCAGAAATTATCCTAATCAAAGTTTGCATTTCTGGAGTTAAAGAAGGAACATCAAGAACTGTGCATACTCATTGCCAATTAAACATATTTTAAGGAATTCAAAATCATCTATACATTTTTAAAATACAGATGAATACATTAATAAATGCTAGTGAAAACAATCATCTCTGCAATTTAAAAGTCAAAATTTTATTATTCTCAAAGTTCAGCATGCACAAAACCTTGACCATAATCAAATCATAAAACCTCCCAGAAGAGAGAAGGAGAAGTAGACACAAGTTCTCACTCCTAACCATGAAGCTATTTGTAAGTAGTAGCTTCTGGGAGGGATATTTTTTTTTACAAAATAAAAAAGATAAATAGGACGCAAATTCCTTTAGGCAGGTGATTTATTATGCCCACTTTAAAAGCGAAGGAAGGGGCTGGAGAGATGGCTCAGCAGTCAAGGGTAGTTATGTTTTACAGATAAAACTGTTTTGGTTCCCAGCACCCATACATATACATGCAAGCAAAATGCTCACACATAGAATAAATAAATATAATGATAAGTAAAAATAAGGACAATGTGCAGAAACGTTTACATCTTTTTCTGTACTGTTCTCATTTGCACTTTCACAATTGGATCATAATGTAAAACAGTGACCCAAAGTTTACCTCGCATAACTTAAATAAGAGAATTGTAGCCCATACAATAGAAAATATCAGTGACATATATAATTAGGTATATGGTTACTGGGAATTAAACGTAGGGAGGCCTCAGGAAATCAAATTCTTTGTTGTAAATAAGAAAGATTATGAGCAGAAAAAGCAATTATAACAATATTAACAGATCAAAGATACCAATATCAAAGGGGAAAACATTTCCTTTACATTTTAAGATTATAATTACATAATTTCCCTCTTCCTTCCCTTCCCTCCCATATACCCGTCCTTATTCTTTTTCAAGTTCATGCCGTCTTTTTCACTAGTTGTGGGTATATATTCTTCTAGCAACTTCAGTTTTCACATTTACAACTTCCATCCTCTTGGAGTTGGTTGTTGTAGAAGGTGCTAGATACTGGTCTAATTTCATTCTTCTGCATGTACAAATAGAGTTCCCAGCACCATTTGGGTTTTTTTATTGACTTTTATTGAGCTCTAGATTTCTCTCTGCTCCCTTCTTTGCCTTTCCCCTTCCCCATTCAATCCTCTCCCAAGGTCCCCATGTTCCCATTTTACTCAGGAGATCTTGTCTTTCTACTTCCCATGTAGAATAGAGCTATGTGTATCTCTCTTAGTGTCCTCATTGTTGTCTAAGTTCTCTGAGATTGTGGTTTGTAGACTGGTTTTCTTTATGTTTAAAAACTATCTATAAATGAGTACATGTGATAATCGTCTTTCTATGTCTGGGTTACATCACTCAAAATAGTGTTTTCTAGCTCCATCCATTTTCCTGCAAAATTTAAGATGTAATTTTTTTTCTGCTGTGAGGTATTCCATTGTGTAACTGTACCACATTTTTCTCATCCACTCTTTCATTGAAGGGCATTTAGGTTGTTTTCAGGTTCTGTCTATGACAAACAATGCTGGTATGAACATAGTTGAGCACATGTCCTTGTGGCACAATGGAGCATCCTTTGGATATATACCCAAAACTGGTATTACTTTTCTGAGAAATCTTCACACTGACATCCAAAGGGCTTGTACCAGCTTGCATTGCCACTAACAATGCGGAAGTGTTCCCTTTTCCCCACAACCTCTCCAGCATAAGTTGTCATCAATGTTTTTGATCATGGCCATTCTTACAGGCCAGCACCATTTGCTAAAATTATTTTGTCTGAAGCAGATAATTTGAGGGACTTTGTCAAGCATTAGTTGGCAGAAGTTTCATGTATTAATGTTTGGGTCTTTGATTTTATTTTATTGGTCTATATGGCTTTTTTATAACAGTTCTAGATTGTTTCTATTACTATGGATGTGTAGTATATCTTAAAATCTCAAACTACAATCCCTCCAGAGTTGTTTCCACAGGATAATTTTTGTTATTGGGATTTTATAGCATAATATGAAACATGGAATAGATTTTTTTATTTATGAAGAGATGGGGATTTTGATTTGGATTTCATTGGATCTGTAAATAGCTTTGGTAAAATTGCCATTTCAGCAATATTAATTCTACTAATTCAAGAGCATAGATATATTTCCATTTTCTAGAGTATATCTCATTTTCAGAGGTTAAAGTTTCTGTTTAAGACATTCTTCACCTTCTTAGTTGTGTTTCTTCCTACATCTTGTATTTACTTTAAGGCCATTGTGAATGGAAGGACATCCATTTTTCCATGTGTTTGTTGGTGGTGTATAGAATAGCTATTGATTTATGGAAGTCTGCTCTATATTCTGTCACATTGCTGATATTTTTTTATTTCTAGACATTCTCTGTTAGGAGTTTTGATATTTCTAACATACAACATCATATTTTCTGCAAATGAGGATAGATTGAATTATTTTTATTTATATTCTTTTAGTGTTCTTTTACAACAGCTAGAAATTCAAGTATAATATTGCAAAGAAGTGGGGATAGTTGCTAGTTATTTCTCATTCATGATTTCAATGTGATTCCTTCATAATTTTATATATTTAGGATAATATTGCCTGCATGCTTCTCATATATCATTTATTGTGATGATGGAGTATGTTCTAAACTACATACTCTAGGACTTTTATTATGAAGGTATGTTGGATTTTGTCACAGATTTTGTTTTGAATCTTTTAGATGATTGTGTGATTTTGTTTTTAAGTACATTTTTGTGGTTTATTTCATACATGTGGTGAAAATTCCAGAATCTTCTTAATAAAGCCAAATAGATTATGGTGAATATTATCTTTTAATGTATGTCTGTATTCTGAGTGCAAGTAGTTTATTTAACATGTTTTAGCCTGTGTTGACCAGTAATATTAGCCTGTAGTTTTCACTTTTGGTGTGTCTTTACCTTGTTTTGGCTTATGTAATAATGGTAGATTCATAGGATTTAGGAATTTTTTCTTATTTCTCTGATTTAAAAAAATTAAGAAGTTTCTTTCTATCTCCTGTATAGGTCTGGAAGAATTTAGCTGTAAATCCTTCTGGCTCTGAACATTTCAAGTTGGAAATCTTTTATTAAACATTCAACTACCGCATTTACTATTGATACATTTAGTTTTCTAAATTCTGGGTTTAATTTTGGTGGTTTGATTAATCTATAAATCCATTCATTTCTTTTAGGTTTTCCTACTTCATGTACTATAGTATTTTCAAACATTCCCTTATAACAATTTCTTTCCTTGTCTAAATGGACGAAAATAGGTTAATGTACAAAGTAATATAGTGATTGGCATCTTCTTAAGAATTTAACTAATCAAATATTTTAGTTGTGTCTTAAAAATAAGACATACTTATTTTGCTGTAATAAAAACGATTTTTCCAGGTGAACAATTTATTAATTAATTTATTTATGCTTGAATACATTTTTTATCTGTTTATTTATTTTATTGAAAATTTCCATCTCCTCCACTCCTACCATTTCCCTCACCCTCCCCTCACTCTCCCTTCCCCTCCCTCTCAAGTCCAAAGAGCAGTCAGGGTTCCCTGTCCTGTGGGAAGTGTCCATCCCCTTCCATCCAGGTCTAGGAAGGTGAGCATCCAAACAGACTAGGCTACCACAAAGCCAGTACATGAGGTAGAAACAAAACCCAGAACCATTGTCCTTGGCTTCTCAATCAGACCTCATTGTCAGCCATGTTCAAAGAGTCCGGTTTGATCACATGCTCCATCAGTCCCAGTCCA